>JAMKCH010007994.1:0-87256 GCA_023653785.1 Ophioderma brevispina
TGTTAATTTTACATCAAATTGTATTATTTTTTCGGGAATTCGTGATGTATGTACATATATTTTATGAATGTAAGTCAAACTGAGCTTGACAAAAATCTTGACATATTTCCTTTAAAGCAACTTATTCTGTTGAACAGAGTTGAGTATTTCAGCTGTTAATAGGGCTTTTTAGTTTGATCTCAACACATCCCTCCAAATGAACTCGTACCATCGACAATATGCATTTACTGACAGGAATAAAAAAAATCAGACTATAGTCGAGTATCTACGGAAGGTATCCGCTGACCCCCCCCCCCAGGACTCTACCAAACAACTTTATTAGATTTATATTATGGTCCTAAAACACATTTGACATGTTAACAAAATTAATTTCCCGGCACTCTGACGATATTTAAGATGGCGTCCAAAATGGCCGCCAAGATAGGCAAAAATGATTAAAGAAAAATTGAGAGTTTAATATCAAATATGTAATAAATTTGTAAAATTAATGTTTAGATATAGATGGCTGGTCATTGGCATCTAATTGCTAGTATTTGAATATTTTTGCCATATCTGAAAATCCAAGATGGCGGCCAAAATGGACGCCAATATAAGCAAAATTAAATAAAATGGGGTATTTAATATCAAACATGTAATAAATTGGTAAAATTATTAGTATTTGAATTTTTTGCCATATCAAAAAATCCAAAATGGCACCCAAAATGGCCGCCAAAATAGGCAAAATTAAAGAAAATGGTCTATTTTATTTCAACAATAAATTGTCAAAATTTAAATTTAGATATAGTGACTGGTCATTGACATTTATTTTCTAGTATTTGAATTTTTTGCCATATCTAAAAATCCAAAATGGTGCCCAAAATAGGTAAAACTCCACAAAATTGTACGCATCATCTCAAAGTGTAGTAAATTGGTAAAATGATACATTAGTTCTACACCTATACTTAGAATTCTTCAGACAGAAGTCCAGGAAAGTTTGCAGTTTGGTGGAGCCTTTCAGATTTGTCATCGACTATGCGAAATCCCGGTTGGACACTTCCAAGCACCCCTAGTTTCAGGAATAGGTAAACAAATTTCAGGTACGCGGAGGGTTTGTGGCTTCGGTTTTGGGGACTGGTGGCCAGCCTGAAGACACTGTCCCCTTGTTCAGGCTTCACATGAGGCGAATTTAAATTCACTTCAGTCTATACTGCCCATTGATTCACCTTTTTACTCTCCAAATCTCGGTTCTTCCGAAGCTCATTTTAGACCTCCAATGGCGGATGCATCCAGCCAACTTGCTTTTTGGATATGCTTTCCCATAATCAGGCACCCTCCCTGACCTTGACGACAGATGCGTCCAAGCTCGGATGCATGGGTGCACATTGTGAGACACTGGCCAACCCAGGCCTGGCAGCACATCAACGTGCTGAATTTTGGGCGGTGATTCTGGCACTTCATGGACTGTGACACCATATTCACAGGCAAACCATGTTAGTCCGCGCAACAACAGAACAGTTCTATTCTACCTGAAGAGGGCGGCAACGAGGAGACGGGGCTCTGTCGGGAAACGCTCCAACCTGTGCTCTGGTGCAGAAACGTGGCATCAACGTGACCGGCGCAGCACCTCTAGGAGTGGACAATGTTCTAGCAGGCACTCTCTCACGAAGGGAGTCCTCAGACTTATGCGGCCCCCAATGTCCGGGGCCATCATCACATTTGGATCCGGGATTGGATATGTCACGTATCGTTGAACAATAACTTCCAACATACTTTACATGCATGGGAGGTGGACGAGAATTCAGGTAGTGGGACAGAACGCCTGACGGCGGATTGTTCAAAAAAGAGCAATTCGATTAAAAAACAGTAAAAACAGGAAGAGTCCAGGGGGGGTGACAGTTGTGGCAATTTTATGGACAGGGATATAACTAGTACTGCCAGCATTTACCCAAATTGAACACATGTTGTCATCAGCTTCACAAACTTGCTATTGTATATGTGCTAATCCCGGGCTAATCAATCTTTCACTTGCCAGATCAATTATCTTACTAACAAGCCTAAAGTACATGCCTGAATCCCGCTCTAAATGCTTTTGGGAATTGTGTCGCAAACTGCTAGATACACTGTTAATTCTGTCAGGGATGTGAACCCACCTGACTTTTCTGTTCCGATTGCCACAAACTGCACCTCCCCTGGAACTCTCTGTTTTTTGTTTGTGCTGGTTTTACAGAATGATAAACATCCAAATTGTTTAAAACTCGTGGAAGTGCTTTCAGTAAGGGTCCCCCTTTCATTATGTAATTTTCGTGCCATTGTGTCTTAATGAACAAGGGGGAGGGTGAAAATGACAGGGTAATAATCGGGGCGTGGACAGGATGAAGCTGAAAGAGAAAAATGGGATGAAGAGTAGCTTAAGAATATCAGCTTTTCCCCATCCACGGATTCCCATTGAATGCACGGCGGCCAAATAAGCAAATGAATCCCCAAAATGATAAGGGTATACCTATGTTATGTCTCAAATAAATAGAATTATGAAAGGTTGCAAAAAGCCAGCGATTAATGGTAAGTTGTTATTTAAACCACGTTGTTTTCAAGATGTGATATTTGGTCTACAAATGTAGGACATACTTTTAAACCTTAAAAATGTATGTTCCTTCATCTATTGTCTGATTAATTCATTCAAAAATAATCCAGTAAACGGTATCAAGTTAATTTCTTTTCAAAGATATGAGTGAGAGGAAGGGTAGACACGTTTTAAGAGGGCATCGATGAACAATTGTGACTGAAAAGTGTGGGACTAAACAGCATAACATTATTCTGCAGTCCACTTTCTATGGGGACACTGGTTTTTTTCGCTGAGCCGTTATTTTAATGTGAATCCGTGAAAAGAGCGGCGCCCAACCGCCTACTAATTCAAACGACTGTAGGTCGGTCTATATCTACCGATGTGAATGATCTTTGCAGAAAATAAAGATAATGAACTAAGCTTCGGATGATACCAATATGTAGATATATGTTATGCCTAGTTTTAGCCAGAAGACCCTTATTTTGACCAGTTTGACGCATACGTTGACCTTTAACGTCACCTTCCTTACTTCAATCTTAACTTCCACCGACGATCATGATACCAAGTTTGAGCTTGAATTGAACTAATATAATATGGGGAAACATAAACCGAAATTGTAAAATTGTAACCAAGCGAAACCCATTTGACTCATATGTGACCGCTAAGGACCATTTATTTAACCGAACCTCCTTGACGTCCACTCTTCCTCCTTCCCACTAATCATTATTGTTGGAATAATAGGTGGTTGAAATAAAGTGAAAAATTTTTAAATGGGAACTTTTTTCCAAATTGCAAAACTTAACCAAGAAATATTTGTGACCCAATTTGAACCCTACAGACCTTCTAGCGCCTTAACTTTATCAGGTCATTCGTACTTGCCACCATGATCATTGTACCCAAAGTTTAATTGATTGAGTTATACTTCGAATGGGAACACAGTCAAAACATTTAATCAAGAAAACCCTATTTTAAATATTATCCAAAATGCCCGGATATACATACCCATACACAGGGGCGGATCCAGGATTTGAAAAACGTCAAAATTGTCCAAAATGGGCTGATTTTGCAAGATTTTGCAGAATTACCGGGAGGCGCGCGCCCCCTCCGCCCCCTCCCGAGATCCGCGCCTGATACACATACAGAAATAGCGATTTCTTTGTCTTGCTTTGAGCAAGCTCGAGGGAAAGACGAAAGGACAATAATCTGAAATGGGTACAATTGAACTTTTCCGTCTGAAATCACACATGTGATCAAATTTTGATGACCCTTATCAAAATATCGAGCATCCGTGAAAATAGAAATTGTATACACCAATGGAAAATATGTACTTTAAATAACATAAGAGTAGTAAGGCTTCGAAGTCATGAAAAATTCCGCTTTGTGTCACACACGTGACCGAAAAATCGCCCCATAAAACACAGGTGTAAGTTATGTTATCGATGTTAGTTTGTAGATTTAGTTAACGATTCTCGGAAATTTATTGCAAAACACTATATCTATTGATTTACTAAGGAGTGGGTGATTATTACAAACGTAATAATACTAATAATAACCACAATTTCCGTATACAGAAGTCGGTATGATACCTGCAGATCAATTTTTAAACAGTGGTTTGGTTTAGATACAGGGACGTTGTAAATTAAAGTTTTGTATAATTAGCATATTTGTCGATCGAAATCGAAAGTATTTTAGTCGTTGCAATGGTTTCAAAAAGTGCAACCTGTAACCTGTAAATGTATATTTTTGTAATGCTACAGGTTCATTTCAACTCCTTTAATACAGTTTTGTATATCAGGTTTTTCATAATAAAAGTAAAAAAATAAACTTTGAGAAAGATTAATTCCACTACCCATTTTTATAATGTTATTTTTATACCCAATGCCATGATATTGTGATTCTTCGGGTTTAAAACAATTTTCAGTCAAATGACTAAAATTAACCGATTATCTGCTATGACCTCTCGCTAAGACATGTTTTTTTCAGAATTCATGATTGCCACGATTTAATATATTTTTGCGCAGGGCCGGGTAAAGATATTAGATTTTACGCAATTGTAAATTACGGCCTAAATGATTTTCATTGCATCATCCCCTACACAATATAAAAATATTACGTCAGGATATGGTCTTTACCTGAGGAAATCGTTAACACCCTCAAAGAAGAACAGAATCTCAACTGCCCAGTAATATAAATAGAAGACAATAATGTTATTAAGAAATAAATACGAATAAAACAAATATGCCTTTTTGTAGCATATCCTTTATATGAACGGTGTAAAGAACTGAGGGTCCAATGAAGTGTGTCCGAGCTTGAACGTTACATATACAAAATAAACCGTGTCCTTGTACATCTTTGACAGTTTCCGAAAAATGATGACCCAATAAGTGTCCAGTTATTGTGCAAGAACTGCAGAAGGCACATAGGTGGTGATTACTCTGGTCGTTATGTCTGTGGTGTGTGGCTATATGTGTCTCTGTCTGGTGTTTGTGTGTCGTGGTCAAAATGTTAACCTTAATATAGGCATGCCGCGCGTATGATGTTGTAATTTGGTGGAAGGAGGGACGGAGTGGGGTGACATGTTGGTGACAAACGCGACGGCAGACGACACTAGCGGTCCGGTTACCGAGTATGGAAGCACAAGTGTATCACTTCTTCTTAGCCCTAGATAAGGAAGCCTTATCTCCAAATAACACTCCGTAATGAGATAACGCTTCGTTAACGGGAGATAACAAACCTGAACCCCAAAAGGACGCGTCTTTTCTGGGGTTAACAAAGCTGAACCCCAAATAACGGTCCTTATCCTTATAACAAAGCTTATCTCCGAGCATAAGAAGCTGAACCCTAATAACGGTTTACTTGGGATATCCAGATAAGGCCTGTTATTTTGGGGTTCGGCTTCCTTATATCGAGATAAGGACCTTAAAAGACCTTATCCGGAGATAAGCTTTGTGAACCCCAGATAAGGGTCGTTATTGGGGTTCAGCTCTGTTATCTCGAAATCAGCTTTGTTACACTTAAAGATAAGGAGTGTGGTTATTTGGGGGTTCAGCTTTGTTAAACCTAGATAAGGGGCGCGTTATGTGGGGTTCAGTTGTTATCTCGAGATAAACGAAAGCGTTATCTCCAGTACCGAGTGTTATTTGAAGATAAGGCTTCCTTATATATCTAGGGATAAGGGAAAGTGATACACTTGTGCTTCCATAACGTGAGTATTTTTGTATAACGAGTCATCACACGAAGGCTATTGGGGGAAGCAATTGCGTTAATCTTCGCCCTCAGTCAGTTCAGTTCGCTACAACTCAGTTCAATTTATTTTACCATAGGAATAATACAATCACTGACAAGTTAACAATGGTGGGGGAAAAACCATACAGAGAGTAAAAAAACTAGAAATAATGCGTCACCTTTAAATTATGCGGTAATAAATTAAGTCTAAAACTACGTGCAAAGACTAGGACAATCAAATACAATGTAGAAGGACAGGGCAAGACAAGGGCTAATTATAACAACACAATGGCAAACATCATATAGAACCCTAGTATTAATGATAAAAACCAAAATACAGCCACCATTGATGGCGGAATCAATGTGTCCGGGGCGGGAAAAGTTAAAACTCCCCAGCCCAGGACACATCAAGAGCCCAAAAATTTAGTGACAAACCATTAACACCAAATAAATTTATAAACAACATAGGACAAATAATATAATAATAATACACAAATTATATTGCAAACGTTACAATTTACCAGTACCGGTGTAGAAGACTATTTACCACAAATCAAGTGTGATCGAAATAGCAGTTGTCATCCAACAGTGCTCGGGCAAGAGAATTAAAGTATGTAAAATGGATGTTGACACAATATTTGAATCCGATGGCTGTATTTGAAACGATACTTGGAATGCAAAAGATCACGGAATAGTAAACAAGAAAAAAATGAACTAAAAAACTTATTGATAACTTGCTATAAGATGGGCTTTATATTTGAGTTTTAAAATGTGTATTGAAGATAACTCACGAATGGTAGGAGGAATGGATTTCCACAATAGAGGTCCTTGCCTTCTGATCGTATTTCTAGCAAGGTCTGTCCTGGGGCGGTACGTAAATGATTGACGCGTATGATATTGGTGAATAGTATTAACTTTAATAAAGTAATCAGAAAAAATATCGGGAAGTAAATTATTATGGTATTTATATATAAAAACGGCAAGTTGCAGCCGATGGATGTCATAAACGGTTAAAGTATTAAGTCTAGCAATAAAGGAGGAGTGTGTGCTAAACAGGGGGAGTTAGTACACATACGAATACTTTTCTTTTGTTTAATGTGGATGCGATGAAGAAAGCAATTATTTCGATCACCCCAAATTATATTATAAAATGGATATGGGGAAGTATAAGACTATTGTATAGTGAAAAAAGTGTATTTTCAGGCAAAACGTGTTTCAAACGAAAGAGAATACCAGAATATTTAGAAACGATATTAGAAACACATGTGGTATGCTGATTCCAAGTAAGGGAATGGTCAACGTAAATCCCAAGGAATTTGGTTTGTGTCACTTGATTAATGTTAACATTGTCAATTAAAAGATTAAAGTCTGCATAATTACGAGTATCATACCTGTTTCTGAATAACATAAAATTAGTTTTATTTATATTTAGTGATGATTTATTAGCTTTAAACCATGTAGAAAACCAGTTCAATATTGACATTATTAACTAATTGGGCGAGATCTTTATGAGAAGCAAGTAAATTTGTGTCATCAGCAAACAAAATTAAATTAAAAAGCCTGGAAGAGTACGCAATATCATTTATGTATAATATAAAAAGCAAGGGTCCCAAAATTGAGCCTTGCGGCACACCACAATTTATCACAAAAGATCACTGTCAAGCGCTTGTGAATGTGAACGCGAGTATATTTATAAGGACTCTCGCGTACGTTTCCGATGTTAATTTAAATGGCCAGTGGGACCTCAGTAAGACGCTCTTATTCATGACAAAGGGGTTTATTAAACATGTTGGCTAAATACGTTTCTAGACGGTGTCATTTAATTTCTTTATTGACACAACTGAAATACCTTAAACTTAAAGAGACACGAGGAGATATCTGTAAAGTGCGCCCCAATTATTTTTGTCGAAACCGGGATTTTTTAGATTGCCGTCTTCGATGATTTAGTATTTTCTGTCGTGCACGACAGAAAATTAAAATTGTGCTTCTCTATGGAGGTCTATTAGGGCAGACAAGGTTTTGGTTTTCTCTTTCTTCTGGCTTGTCCAATAACCCTTAGCTTTCGAAAAGTTCTCTGCAGGTGTCCTACAACCTATCAAGTGCAAATTTAGAGAAATTTGTATCATGAACTGGGAATAAGATTTCTGAAATGTCTTTCTTTTCATCTTTCGGGCTTCATACGAACTTGTTGATCTTCTAGGCGTCGATTTACAACATCATAAACAAAAATGTTGCCTTGAAGGCAGCGAGAATAGTGAGATAAGCTAGAAAACAGGGGTGAAAGTGAAAAGATCTTTGAAAAGATCAAAGAAATGAAGTGAAATGATGGTCTGAGAATGTAGCAAATACAAGGCTTACTGAAAGGCAAAGGTCAGGAAAAGGGAAATGACGACAGGCATGCGGCATTAAAATGCAGGGGGGGGGGGGGAAAAAAAAAGATATGGTTAACTGACTTGCCTTGTCCATGTGCTATCTGATCTGGATAGCACAGGGACAAGCCAGGCAACAATGACAGGCGTAGTTTACAAATAGTCATGAGGGGGTTACCTTCAGAAGTTGGAACGATAAGCCCTAACAGATCAGGCAGAACAGCATTGTTGAACTTGCCTTCATTTTTTTTTCACACACTATCTCATAGAACCAGGTGTCAACGATTTTTTTTGATTGTTAAAAATACTTATTCCGACTTGAATGAAACTTTGGAACCATATATGCTGAAGGCATAAAAAACGTTGAATAATTTGGAACTCCAAACGCGTTCTCACATAATGATCATGCAGAGATGGGTACAACGTCTGGTTTGACTTTTTGTCGGTGCATTGTTGCCCCAACAGTGGGCAGAACAATAGGTGTTCATTGTCTGTAGCAACTACTAGTGTATTATAGCAATAGATGTTACTTGGTTGATAGTTTTCTTCCTTCTCTAGCGACGGTTTCAAGGGGTTGGACTTTGCTTTTAAAAAGGGCGGTTTGTAGCGCAGGGTCTTTGTCCGGGGGACAATAGGGTGCTTCACATTACGATACTATTATACTTGGCGCTACGCTCTTGCATGCTCACTCCAGTTAATTGATGAAAGTGCACAAACTTCGCCACCTGTTTAAACCTGGTTACAACGTGCGGGTACGACAAGAAGATCATGTGTTGGAACAAATAATATGATAACCTCATTCGCTCTGATGCACATATTTAACAAATCACTTATCATCGGAACTTTCCCTTGATCACCCCAAATAGCAAGTCATTCCTATTTACAAAAAAACAAAGATTGCACATAACATTGCAATTTACAGGCCCATTTCTGTTCTTCCATCTTTTTCAAAACTACTGAAAAAGTCATGTACACAAGTCTGTATACCATTCTTCAACAAGCACAAATATTGTCGATGAACAATTACGGTTTTTAGGCACAAACGCTTCGAATTACATGGCACTACTTGGAACTAACATCCAACCTCAACCTTGCACTAAAATAAACTTCAACAACATGGGGGTATTTCCGGGATATCTCCAAGGCTTCGACCCATTGACCCAAACATTCTTCTTCACAAGGCTTTCTCATTACGGTTGTCCGTGGAGAGGTAGCCTTTGAGTGGTTCAGGAGTTACTAACTAACCGCTCACATCAGTCTACGGTCACTCCACCGCATCATCCATCAAACCGATCACAGTTGGCGTCCTCAAGGCTCAATCACCTGGACCCCTAATTTCATCATTTACATGAATGACATCACCACCATCTCTAACACACACTAAAATAATCTATTTGCAGATTTGTAGCACAAATTTTTCTTGTCAAACCCTAAGACATTTAATGCACTTTTTAAAGCTAGAACATTTGAATCATGATAATCGCACAAAAACCACTGACTGGTTTCGGGTAACCAAACGCTCTCTCAATGTTTTAAAAAACAACTACAGCTTTTCTCTACACACAAAACTAATCATAACCAAACATTAACAGATAGATAACCAGACCATCTCCCAGGTACACTCAACCCAATTTCTTCTTGGCAATCACAATCGACGGACAAGACTAAACATAAGAACACATCAACTCTCGGTACTCCAATAGCGTCTCACGAAATGGGGAAATCTACAGAGGAGTTAGTTAAAAAAACCACCCCAATTCCTACCTTCAGGACTACACCTTAAAAGCACTTTACAACATACTAGTTATCCCATACCTTAGCTACGGTGTAACATCCATCTTGGCCTCCAACTATCATTCACGAATCACCAAACTAAACATAACCAGAAATGGGCCATTCGCAATATCACAAACTCACCCCCCTGAACTCACACATTGCCATTATTTACACTATGAAAACACTTAAATTAGAGAAACTAAACCACTTCAACACAGCGATCTTCATGTTGACTATCACAACAATCATTACCTCCGAAATTCAGCAATTTACTTTACCACAAACAGCCAAATCCACACTATAAACACCAGACAAGCCGACGAACTTCATCCTTCCCCTCCCAAAATCTTCCTATGAAAAGCACTTTATTCAGTACACGGCGCAAAGCTTTGGAAGATATCACGGCGCAAAGCTTTGGAATGATGGTGAGGGGGAATCCGTCCACAACAAGTACAAAAACAAACTACTTTTAAAGATCAACTGAAAAAACATTTCCTCAACCAGTGCAATTTTTTAAATTTATCCCCAAGTCCTAATGTCTCTCCTCACCTTTTATTCTCCCATTTCTATCTCTATTCTACCTTTTCTTCACCCTCTCAACCCCTTCTATCTTATGCTTCCTCATTATGAATATTTCTACATACCTCAGCAGGACATGTTGAAAAGTCTGTCCTTTTGTATCCAAACCCGTATCGTATTCCGTCAAGTGTTTGTTTAGATTAGATATATTGTGTTGTGTGTTTGTTGTCTCTGTCTGTTATGTAATTTACCTTGTAATATTATATATCACCCTTACTTGTATCATTTTTGTAATTTGAGTATATTTGACTTGTATGTATTGACAGGCCAGCAATAAACCAAAGCCCTATCGGTTGTCCATTAACTGGTCCCTAGCATATCTATCCATCACCAGTCATCTTATTACAGTCTACAATTGATTCTTATGTATTATTAATATAATATACTGTATTATACATTCTGTCACGTTTGATATGTTATGCTGAAATAAATAAACTGACACTTGAAACTTGAAAACTACGATGCGACGGATGTCTGGTTGGAGCATTCCTGCTAGGAGTTAGTTCTCCGTTGGAGATGGGCGAAGACATCCTGGATAAACTGCGGAGCATTTAACACGGATCAAGCTTCTGGTACGGGTTTTGATCTTTCCCATACAGACAGGGCAAGCATACTCTTACATGAGTAGCACAGGGTGAGTGCCGTCGATCTTAGGGTATTTGAGCGAGCACCTCATCTTGCGCAAGTGAGTTTGTTCAAGATGTAAGTTTGTTCAAGCATTTACATATTAGGAGCGAAGAGTATGATGTACTTATGTTCAAATAGTTTTGTCTGAATGTTTAACGTGGTCATACCACTAAAAGAACAACATTTTTCACAATATGGTAGAACATTTCTTTACCACTATTCATAATTGATTCTCATTCGGTGATGAGGGGACTTCTATCCAAGACATCTTCTCTTTGCAAAGGCATCGAACTTCAAGGTGGGAAACACATCATCACTGTGGAGTAATACATCAGACCAGGGAAGCAAAATATGAGCACAGTACGGGATTTTTATACGCATACAAAAGGGAGATTCATTTATGTTTATAAGGCAATTTGTCAACAACTTCCTGGCATACTCGAATATTTCAGAGTCCTTATTATAAGGAGCCTTGTTGAACGCAGTTTCAAATGTTGGTATCAACGAGTTGGAAAGGCAAGTTACAGGGTGAACCCACGGACTTACCAACTTGATAGCCCTGACATTCGTGTCTTAGGGAGCGGTCATTTTTATGCCGGGGCAATGGAGGATTTCAACTTTTTTCGGCAAAAATTTTTTCGCGTCCCCCCCCCTGCTTCCGTTCAAAACAAAATTTCCCGTTCACCCTTGATCATGCTGATTTTACCATTTAAAAGTTCATGTTCCCCCTCTCGCGTTGATGAAAAATTTTCACCGGTCCCCTCTCCTCACAAAAAATTTTCGGGTTCCCCCCTCAAATCCTCCGTTCCCCCTGGCGTAAATAATGACACTCCCTTAACCGTAGAGGGAAAACATACGAAGCTTCCATAGAGATGCGATGCAGGGTGATTCAATGTTGTAGGTAATCAAAGCCTTATTTGTAACCAATACTCTGTATAATACACATGAGATATGCACTGCACATTTTTAGAGAGATGGCAGAGATAAAATCCTACACAGCCAGATTCCTATTCACGGTTTGTGGTAATGTGGTGTTGTTGTAACAAGAGCTCTACGGGTACAGCCATGTTGAAAACTCTATTCTACTCCCGGGTAACCCCTGGCTTTGATGCACATGATGCAGTTACCTACAATAAGTGCTAGAGAAGTACAAACAAGTACTGGGTGCCAGAACAGCTATGTTTACTTAGCTAGTACATATTATTATAGTACACTCTGCCAGTTACTGGCTAGGTGACTGACAGGCAAACGTGTAGGCCACCAGTACTCTGCAGACTGTCACAGGTCACTACCCTATCGGCTGCCAGTAGACAGCACTTTGCGCCCTAGAGGGCGCAAACCGTCAAATTGTGTGTATCCCTTTCTGCAATTTCAAGTTAGTAATATGTATATTTGAGTTCAGCATCACCCCAAACCTCCTATATCAGTGATATTGACAATTTTGTGTAAAACATAACACAGGTTGACAAAAATGTAATAATGGATAAGGTTACTAAAATAATCACACAGAGCTCGAAGCTCATTTGCATGGGATTAGCCACACAGGTATTCCCGTATGACTAAGCCTACTGATGTGTACCTAGGTGAATGATTACCCCCAATTCGGCCGGGTGTGAAAGTAATCATAGTCATCAGGCAGGTATCATAGTCCAGTCTCCCCTAGACGACAACGGAATAAAGCGTGAACTAAATGCTGCTTAAGAGTCAACTGAATCGATTGCACACCTTATTGTTGCCATTGTTTCCCGGACTGTGAGCCCGAGACTATATCTCCTGCCACATCGGCGATGTGGGTACCCATGCGGGTGGATGCGTCCGCGGCTACTTAACATTCACTTCAAAATGGTACTCTACTTCCCAGAAGAAATTGGTGTGTACATCCATGGAATAATCGTCCGTTACATAGATAGCTCACAAATACCATTTTATTGTTAAACCAAAAATTGGGACCTTTTTTACAAGATAGCTCAAAAATACCTTCTCTCACCTTGGCATTCTACACCATGTCAAACCTTATAGTAAACATATTAAGCTTTTTACAGATACATGATATGGCGTAGTGTGTAGGGTGGGTATATTAAATTCCCAAAATTCTGATTCTTCCGCTCATTTATTCAGGGAATTCTTGTGTTTTTTTTTTCACTTTATGTTTTAATATACAAATGTATTATTTATTATGTAGATTACTGAGTTCGCAGAAATAAAAGAAACCATTCGTACATGCGCGTTTCATTTTTTTTCGATTGAATAACATCCAGTCAGTTTCAATTTCCTGTATCTGCTATTGTAATTGCTTGTTTCGGAAACCAATGTGGCGTTCATGTTTTAATATCTTTTCTTTCTCTCAAGCAACGTCTTTACCATGTTATTATAATAATAGTAATATAAAATAAGACATACATTTCAATTCTACATTTATAAAAAAAGACCCAAATTAAAAAAAATATATAATTAAAATTAGTGTGGTCCCAAAAGTTTTGGAGACCCGCCGGAAAATTGTTATTGATCTGATTTTTTGCACCAGATAGAAATACATCATACAAACAAACATATCCATCCCCAAAATTCCCTTGGGGAACAAAGTTTCTCCAATATGGCCGCCTATTAGCTTATCTCCGCTGTGAAAGTAGATGTTGATGATTTTTAATTGAGTGTTTTTGAATATATTTTTGGGGTCAAAGAATCCAATCATGTACAAATCTAACATCACTGATAGTTTCAAAGAATTCCGTTTTTGTTTAAATGTAAATCATTGATGTTTTCCTTAAGTCAAAAAACACCAAAAGGGCCACCCAAAATGGCTGCAATTTGGCTGCCATACATATAATTATCTTCTCACTGACATATACTTTCCTTTGCAGTATCCTGCAAGGAAGCTCGTTCAAACTGTCGCATATATCGGGCGGTTTGTTTAAAGGAAATAATCCGAAAAAGGATTGTTCTATACCAAATAGTTAGATTTTGTTCTCATCTTTAGTCTATCGAAAGAAGACTTGGGTTGTGGGTGTTATGTTTTTTGAACTAATCAGAATGCAAAATTCCCAAAACTGCACAATTAGAACCAGTACCGCCGCCTAACATAATACCCATTCGAAAGAATGCTTAAAAGTTAAGTAAAATAATAATTATTGTTTTACTTTTCGGGGGCAATGACCCCATAAAATGGGTTCCTATGGGACTAATGAAATATTCTAGTTCATGGGGAAGCAAGTTTTATGTTTATATGATCCAATTTGCTTTTTCTCCCATCTCCATAGGCGTAAATCGTTTTTGAGAACTAGGGTGCAAGCGAGTCATATCGTAAAAAATTTCACTTTTGAGATAAGGCAAATTTTAGTCTAGAAACCACTGTTTTTTAGGTTTGTATATTTAGAAATGCTATTTTACTTTCCTGATGATTTTTTGAAATTAAAGTACTGGTGAATTTTCACATCAAATGGGAAAATTAGAGATCATAGCTAACATTACTTCTTGAGATATAATTTTTAAAGTGGACAGAGGAAAAATATTAAATATAGCAGCTTGAGAAAACAATAAAATACATAAAGAAATATTATAATAATTTTGACTCAAGAAGCCACCTTTTTGGTCGTAACTTTTGAACGGACGTCCGCTTAGTTGTCAAATAAAAAAGCATTTAAAAGTTAATTTTTCCCTTTAATTTACAATTGTTATTTTTAGCCCCCCAAATGGGGGTCGTTCCCCCTAAGGTGCAACCGAGGATTTCACAATAAACAGGTCTGTGTCCCGAAAAAAAAATGTGAAAATTCTGGATTTTTGCGGTGGTTTGGTGTAAAGCTTTATATCAAAGATATTCCCATCTGTTAAGGTGTAAGTCGAGAACTGTTTCTTTGGTTACCAAAAATTGTGAAAATTTCTAATTGTATAGGAGCAAATACGAAATTCAGCCTATGTTTTCAAGTTTTTAAGTTATTCCAGACAATAAAAGGTTTTAGGGAATGTATTGAGCGTCTGTGAAATCAATACATAATCACAGAGTAAAATATGGCTGACCTCGAAATTCTCGTTGAACCTTTATATATAATTCTTAATGGTAAGTCAAAACGCGGATGCATTAAAAAAAAAATAAAAAATTAATTTTTCTTTTTTTATAAATTAAACAAAAATACCGTAAGTCGATCTTGGGCCGTGTGAAACTCGCCGTCGTGCGTGTTTTTTTAAATAACTCACGTTCTTTTCAAACTCGCTGTCTTTTTTTTTCAAACTCAAAACCTTTTTCGACAAAATAGCATTGAAAACCCCCTAATTTTGGTCGCTCCGGTCGCCGCAATATCGAGTGTTGTTTTTTAGGGGTTTGTGGACTTTT
Organism: Ophioderma brevispina; assembly: GCA_023653785.1. NCBI lineage: Eukaryota > Metazoa > Echinodermata > Ophiuroidea > Amphilepidida > Ophiodermatidae > Ophioderma > Ophioderma brevispina. The sequence goes on from JAMKCH010007994.1 coordinate 15,446, forward strand.
TAGATTGGGGCAGTCCGCCCCCCCCCCCAATCGGAACACATACCACCACACACACACAAGGCCGTGTCGTATATAGGATTCAAAACCATGTTTGACTTTTGGACCTAACATTATTCTAGTCAAACAAATCCGAATGTTGCGTCATGTCAGCTCTGGCATCAATCACAACCTTGTCGATTCATATTCCAACAGAACTTTCAAGAAAAATGATTTAAGACATGTGTCCAAGCCATTGATATAATGATCATCACATGTCATGCACCACCCCCAACGAATCGAAGTTTAGTTTATAGTAGATTCAAAACCATCATGTCACCTCTAGTACTTTTAAAAGGTATGGGCATTGAATGAGGGGCATGTGCAGAGTGGGTGGAAATTAAAAATCCAACGCTATTGAAGTGGAGTCCGATAGCAGAGAACTATCAATCTAGGCTTAATGAAATAATTCAAGTCCAGAAAAAGCAATCTTTAGCTAAAATAAACTCTCAATAAATTCTGACTAATCGCATTGCTTTAATGGCCTATTCATGTAACAAGGTGACTAACTTTCAAATTAGGATTGTTACTGACTTCAATGCGGAGGGGACACAAGAGTCTTTGCACTCTATGTAAAGATGATGTTAACATAAAAAGGCCAGCTTATCGTGATTCGTTCATGAAACAGGTTAATCGGGCCAAATATTATGCCTCCTCTCCAACTAATCGACGCTGTCCAAAAACTTGTTCCTCTGGTTGTGACACGATGGGATGATCTATAGCTATGACCCCCGCAAAATCGGATAATCGCTAACATGTGATGGCGCGTGACAAAACTTCTAAATGACAAAAACCCAAGTTCAGAACCATGGCCTACCACGTGTATCCCGCTTCTATGAAGATTGGGGCCCAAAATTAAAGGCTCCAGGAGCATATTGGTCCAATATGTTCCTGGAGCATAAATATCTGCAAAAACTATTCAAAGTCAAATATGCTCCAGTAGCATACTTGACTATGTCTGGACCATAATTTGAATGCATAATTGTGCAGGAAAATATGGCAAATATGCTCCTGGAGGGGGCCATCCAAGGTTAAGGACAAATATTACATCAAATGCTGCTCAGGAGCATATTTGCCATATGCTCCGGGAGCAAATTTCGGGCCAAAATCGAAGGGAAAATAGGTCATAGAGTGCCATCAGGTGTTTTTGTGTTAACGATTTATTAGGTGGATTCTAGCCCCCAAAAAAAGAAGGCCCATACGACATTTTCAAAGAAATATGGGCGTTTCCACCTTAGCTTTAAAACTGTGCGAATAATAAGGTTTGATACCATTATAGTTAGTAGATTTCAAATTACCGTGAAATCTTGATATCTGGACGGGGCGATATTGCTATGGGTTCAAATCCCGGCCATGCGGAGGGCACTAAGCCTTTGTTGCCATTACCAAAAACATAATGTAACCACTGCGTACCAAAGTTCCTGTATATTAATCCGCTTACTGGGAGACTGATTGCATTTCAGTTATACAATGGTCTGTTGATGATTGAAAGGACTATGCCATTGTTGGTCTGATGTCAATCCCGTTTCCGCTAATCTTAGTCAGGGCCACAGTTTTAGCTTTTAAATTGCCGGTTTGTCTGTTCAATTTGCTTGTTTTAATATAGAGGATTGTTAGTTAAACTCCGAAAAGGGTAAATCCAATTGTGTCACTTTTAGGGAATAGTGAGTTTATCCAATCATTCAACTTTATCCGGCCCCTGATCCTTATTTTTTCATATCGAGCCATTTTTTATTCTGGGACCATTTTCTAGATTTTTGTGGATTCCAAACAAAGACGAATTTCTCTTAAATTTTTAGAGCTTTAAGTAATCCTTATCATTCTCTTCTCATATAAAACATGTCATGGCTTGTCGTTCCCTTAATTTTCCTTCTTCTTGTTTTTTGTTAAGCAACTGAAAATAATACGCCCCACGGCCGCCACCTTGGATTTTCAGCCAAATATTCATTAGTTTTGTAATTTTTGTTTGCATTTTGGAACCACAGAGTATTTTTGGTCAATTATACTTCTCAGATATAACAAGTTAAATGGCTTGTCTTCAACTGATTTATCATTTTTGAACAGTGATCGAGCCTTCATGTCATGAAACCCTGTGAATTCTGACACCATTTTGAATCTTGCTACTCTTCAGAAAATGTTCCTACAGAAATGAATGATCAGCTTATCACTATTTCTCACACCTTTAAGTATCAATACATTACAATACACACTGGCAATATTACCTAATCATTTCTAATCTACAAATATTGTTCTTTTTCTTAACTTATGTACTCACATGTATTTTGATATAACATTCTATATCATTTTTCTGAAAAGTGCATCAATTGTGATTTTAAAAAACCCTTTCGTCAACTAACAATATCTCGAGATTAAAACAAGCATTGTAATAGACAAACGGCATTTGAAAGCTAAGACTGGCGCCCTTGACGTTGCATGTCATCATTATGTTAAAACGTATTTTCTAATTCCCAAAGAGGGCAACGATGAATACCTTATCCTTTAAACATTTTTATGACTATTTCCGAAAACCTCTTTGTAAATTTAAAACCGGACATCTAAGTTAATATTTTAAGAAGAATCCTTTTTTTATGTTGATAAAAATTTAAAAGGCATGGCATCCATTACTATCTGAATCACCATAAAAACAATAATTCAACATTCACAAGAAGTAAATTACCAAATTGATAAACATTACTTATGTTCAGCAATGTTCAGCAGTTTGTACACACCACTCTTGTCAATGACCATCCAGATATGATACCGTGCAACAGATCCCACATGCTGCTGCTGTATGGTTAGCCAACGCTGTCAATATCCAATCATATAACCTCTTTGGATGGGTGGTTTACGATTTTGTAGACTCGATTCATCTGATCTGTGCCCCGGACCCTTCTTGCGCGAGGTGAAAAAAATTAGAATGAGGCGCAGGGGCTTCTGTTAATCATGTTATTGTGATGGATGTAAGGCCCGAAATACACTATAGTGCGTTGCCATACATGAATGAATTGGAATTACTGGCAGGGGGAGTGAGTTATAGTGACTGGAGTGTCCTTCCAAGAAAATCGGTGTGGACATCGTGCATGGACTTCTTTCATTTTCCTCCCCGACTAATTGAATAGTCCAAAACTCCAGGGGGACGAACGTATCAACCAGAATCGAGTATATAGTGACGCATGCAATTTAAGTTTAGGGAGGATTAAAGTTCAAGAAAAAAAGTCGACTTTCCTTACTGCGACCCACGCGTAACCTGGAATTTTCGCATGACCCACTGTATTCGGCACTGTAGAATAGAAATTATTGTGTGGTAAACAACACACATTACGGTGTGGCACGTGCATTGAATTTCTTTCATTTTCCCTCCCAGACTTAATTGAATAGGTCGAATCCAGGGACGAACGTATCACGCAAATCGACTATAGGTGACGCATCATTAGTTTAGGAGGATAAAGTTCAGAAAAAAAGTCGACTTTCCTACTGCGACCCTAAAAAAAAAAGGAAAAAAAAAAAAAAAAAAAAAATAAAAAAAACAGTAAGAAAACGGTAACCTGTATTTCGCATGACCACTGTACCGGCACTGTCGAATTACTTGTGTCCGTAAACAACCCACATTCCCTCAAGGCTATTTAATTTCTAGATATGCAGATATGTAATATTTTCAAAGTCATCCACATGTAACCAACTTAACCACACCCCTTAACTAGATTCCTCGGCCGACCGGGATTGAAATCCATCCGAGTGGGTTGTTTAACCAATCAACGTCAACCTCCCATTCGGTTGTGTTGCTTGGGGTCTAGCTGCCCACTAACAATTCATACCAGGACCGACGTTCGTTACCATATTTCACACATAGTTAACTGGGCTCAAAATGGTAAGAGACATCAACATGTTGTTTTGGATTTATGGAGCTATAAACTATAATCTGCAATACCAAATACGCTAAATGAAAACAAGATGAATGCGTAGCTTGTATGCGAAGAGCTCCAACCTTTTTGTTTTGGCAATCAAGAGAAAACAAACGACATTGTATATGTGTGGCGATCCACAGCCTCCCAGACTTAACCTAAAAAGTTGAGATGGGGTACATTCACATAAGAATTGATATGGTGTAAGGCAAGCGCTCAAACCAGGGACAATTCGGGGACAGACACCTGCAAAAAATAGGGGTTCTTGGCTGGGGGAGGATGACACCAAATTGCCCCCAAAAAGGGGGTTTTCGGGTGACGAATTTGCAAAATTTTCCATAAAACGGGGTCTTGGGTGAAATGTTTGCCAATTTGTCTAAAAAACTAGAGGTCTTTGGTGACAATTTTGTAAACTGTTGCAAAAATAGGATCTTTGGGTGACAGTGGTGTTAAAATTTCAAAAATATTGGTTCTTTGGGTGGATTTTCAGAATATGGGATCATTGGGTGACAACGATGATGAAAATGGGGGTCGTTACAGCCTTACAGTAGGGATCACACACACACACCCACACACACCCACCTATATTAGCATAACACGTACACACACGTGCCGCCATTGGTTGAAAGGGATAAGCAGCGATACTGCGAGAAAGTCGATAAAACTGTGGAATGAATTTTTAACTTATACATCCTGGATAAGTGTGTATCCATATAACTGCTTTAATGTAGAAACAACCCACCGAATAGTGACCAAATAAAGTATTTGAGGAAATTGTGTCATACCGTCTTCCGCAAATAGACATACAGTAATTACGGGGTCTCAAACTCTACGACATAACCATTGAAAGTGTGGTTTACAACCAGTACATTAAATAAACAAAGATCAAATTAAAACGTTTGTTGTTTGAAGGTCAAACTGTATTGATCATTGTGCAACAATATCACACTAACATCTGTGGATATTCACCGGGAAAGGTTTTTTTGATCTCTAGTCGGAAGTTAATTACGCATGTATAAAATTACAGATCCGAAAAAAGTACGCCTTGTCTTTAATATGTGGAAATTCAAATCTTTTAAATTAAAACGGGAACCCCCAAAACGGGGATCCCTCTTTCCAGTGGGGTAACAGGCGGGGGGGGCAGGTTGCCCCCCTGACTACTTTGGCCGGGGAAAAATTGGCAAAAATCATGCTAAATCAGCCGTTTTTTAGCCCCTCTGACCGGAAAAATTGGCCTTTTGACCCCCCTGAGGAGGGAAATTTCCCAAGAGGGGAAATTAGCCCCCTCAGAGCGGGTATGCCCGATACGCCACTGCTCTTTTCATTATAGCAACGATTATATAGGCCATCAAGGGGGGGTGTTCCCTGTTAAAATTACTCATAAATAATAGAATATAATTTTATAAGCTATTTATTATTAGATGGAATTATTGTAAAAGAAATCTGAGTAAAAATGGCGCGTGCAAATTTGTTTGTCACTTAGCAAGAAAATAGAAATGATTTTAATTGCTAATATCAATGAAGATCACAGTATACTTAAAGGGGCTTTCATGATACACAGCCTCGTTCCCCGATTTACCTCAAAGAAGTGAGATTGTTAACAGCATCTGAACCTTTGCCCGGCCTAAGTGCAGTATGGGTGCTTAATCTTCGTGCAAATTCGATCCACCGTCTCCAGCCTGTCTCAACAAAAATGGTACAATCAGAAAAAAAAATTTGGTTAAATATGAAAGTTAAAAAAGTCATTCTTGCTTGACTAATGTTAAAGAACAAAGACCGTGCTTTCCAAGGGTGTTTTGGTTTCATCTCATTTGCTTTTTGTCAATCCAGAGATATAAGTCAATTTAGTGCGATATACCAAAATCGATTTTGTTGCAGTTTTATGCATGCCAGAGTTGTTTGTTCGCCTACAGCGTCTGCCATGCTGTTGTTTTAAAGCGCACAAAAGATTGCAACTTGACAAAAAGAAACAAAAACACAGATATATTAGTAAACCAAGGAAGTCTACTTTTATTGACACAAGTTTTAGAATATAACAACATAATCAGTTCAATTAAAAAATCTTCTTTTCATAATACAAACATACAAATATTTATTTGCACTCAATGAAACTGGGATCTTTTGAATTTATTACAAGATTGTATCTGTTAAAATCATGCCAGAAGGAATGTAATTGCAACGCAAAATAACACTCCAAACCAAGAAATGGTTTAAAATAGTGCCTACTTTGTGCCATTACTAATTGTGAAGTCATAAAAATTTAATTTGGAATAAAGTACAAAGTGGTGGTATGAATTTATTTACGGTTTTCATGATACTTCAAGACCATAGAAACCCTCCCCAATTGCTGTAGGCCGTTGTAACGCTCATGTTCTCATTGACAAACCAGTAAATTGGATGTTATTCACTTTAGTCTTAAATGCCCGAATTTACTGATCATAACTCCCACCATTATGTAACTGTTTCAGTGCCGTATCTTTAGAGTTTCTTTATGAAGTTAATCCTTTCTAAAGAATTTCATATTGTTCAAGTGTGAAAACTTTGTTTAACAAAAAATTTGTTCGCCGTTTTCACTCACCAAAAGTGGCATCAAACTCGATTTTGTGTTCCGCAATAAACTGTAGTTTCTCCTCTCATTGAAATAAGCAATTGAGATTAAACAAAAAATATTTTTCTTTTTGACTTTTGTCTTTTTTTATATACAAAACAACTTACTTATGTGAGATATAATATTTAAAACATCCGGTTTTTGATTGTACCATTATTTTTGAGACAGGCTGTATAGAAGAATTTCGTAATTTTGTATTTTTTAAACTTACAGACTTTACAAGCACTGGCCTATGGATATTGGCAGTGCGATACAACTAATGTCGCTCTTAACATCAAAACAAAACATCAGAATCAACGAAATTTTGGAAATAGACTTTCTTGATGATATCTAGTAATCATAACAAAAATAAATGTGCCTAGATCCGAAATACACCTTTAACGTGGATCAAGCGTATATAACTTTAACCCACTATTCAATAGTTTGTGCAGAGAATCTATTTTTCTAAACTTATTTTTTGTATATTGGGAACACGCTTCTTAATGTTAAAAAATACAAATCAATGCACCGTTAAGTATGATTATGAAAAGAGCTCTTGAGCCCCCTTATCCACTTGGCGAGGTACCCATAAAAAATAATTGTTCACTTATGTTTTTTTGGCTACATATATTTGTGGACGTATGCTACTACCATACACAATATTCATTAATTAGGTTCTTTAACCATTTTTTGAAAAAGACCACACTCAAACACTCAAACATTTCTGTATCTACTCAATAAATAAGTGTACCGGGTATGTCATTTATTTTTATTAAGTAATTTTAATGAATTCTCTTTTAAAGTTATACTATCATATATTTTAATTGGAGATAGCTCAAATGTTTGAATCAGTATCATCTCATAATAATTTTTATACTATGTAACTAAAAGTCGCACTACTTTATTTGGCGCTTATTCAGTAAGTACACAGAGAATGATTAATCAAGTGCTGGAACTCAATTAAGTTAATAATAATTATGGTGGGAAGGGGTAAGAGGGAAAATAAAAAATTTTGTTAAAAAGGTTTTGAGGAAACTCTATGCCTTCACATTATCATTTTTAATACGAGAGCTGGCATCACTTAATCATGTTAGTAAATTTTATACACGTTGACCTCGACGGCTAACTGTGGAATCGGAACCCAGGATCCTCGCTATGAAACCAAACACTTAACTACAATATGCCGTTAACTTACAGGGAATTATGAAGAACATTTAATTTATAAACAGACATTTTTTTCCTTTCTTTCAATATATTTTGCCTAATTAAATAAACAATGTCACACAAAAAGGATATAAAAAATTGAAGTGAAATTAAGATACTTGTTTGAGATACTGTGACAAATTGTCTTGTTATAACTTTGAATTATTACTTACCTGAAATCTGGTTTACTTAAAAGTTCAGAATGATAACTTCCACAGTCAATTAAGTTACAACAACAAATGTAAACGAGTAATTGGTTTACTACTTTTCATGTTGCACAATTTACTTTATTATGGTATGTTTGTGTTCCAGTTCAAACGAGTCAAACAAAAACAAAACAAAAACACACAAATACCGACCCCGATTGAACAACCTCGCAATTCACTTACTCCGTCAAAATTTAGCTTTTGGGATCGAAGGAAAGTTCATATTTGTTCTCGATTACCCCAGTGTAGTAGTAGCAAGGGTCCGTTTCGCGAAACTCAACGGTTTGACCGATTTACTCATATGCTTCCATATCAGAGATAACCCATGAAAATCGGACCATGGACGAGTCACCCACCTTGATGTTGATTCTTACTTCTCCTAACTCTAAAAAATAAAGACATTAAAGAAGATTGATGGCGGCGATTCAATTATGGCAAAACGATTCGGTGAGGCGTTAAATGCTCAGCGGCTGCAGTTTACAGCTATTACTTATTGACATTGACATCCATTCTGCATGCCAACAAAATACCGTAAACCTTACAGTGTACTGTAAAAATGAATTCAAAACGACCGAAAATAATGTATTTGGCGAATTATGGGTTATTCCAGAAATTATTCACACTCCCCAAGATGACAGTGGGAATTCCCATACCCTTCTTCAAAAATGCATGTGAATTCCCATAATGAAATCCAAAAGAGCATGGAAATTCCATCATGAAGAGACATTCATTCAACAAGCATGTGCCCCATCCAGAAGTAACATGTACGTTTTCATTGTCTCACACAGCTTAGGGCCTTGCTATAAACCTCCCGAATTATCGATAAATCCCAAACCCCCATTTCTGAGTTCTAAAAAAAGACCGAAATCATGTCCACGCGCTTTTTTTTTTGCTCCAAAACTTTAGAAAGAATGTCAGAAGGTAACTTATGTGACTTTTGACAAAAATATTTATCACATTGCGAATTCTACATTCTTTCATCAAACTGGATTCTAACTTAAAAGCATGACCAGTTTGTGAAGTGATTTATTTTTCTGAAACAAATTATCACTGACCGTTGCATCGCTTCTTGGTTTCAATGAGGTTGGTGCATAAGTTTTTTGTTGTTTTTTTATGTTCATATGTTCAATCCATGGACCTTTTTTACCTCATGTATTTACAGGCGATCACCTGGCTTGTCATACGCAACATTTCTCACGTTTTACTCAGCTTACCTACAACATTCTTAAATTCTGTGAGATAGATATTCTATAACAAAGGAGGTTGCTAATAGTGGTGCCGGAATGTTGCATACTGAATTTTTATTTATGCAAAACTTCCACGTATCTTACAGTTTTGACAGTTTTTTTTACTTCAAGTTTTAATAACATTGTGATTGAACTACCTGACCACTGGTTTCCATTTGCCACTCTTTGAAGATTTTCATTCGAAACCGGTAATTCAATTCCATCTATTCTAGGGTGATTTTTAGGCCAATCACAGTCAAGAACCACTCGTCGTTTCACTTAGAGCCTCCATTAATACGACAATACCAGGCTCAGTGGGGGGGGGGGGGGGTGGCACTCTGTAGTCATTTGTGGGATTTGGTTGCCCTATCTGTCATAATTATTATTGGCCAGCAATAGCTCCCAATGGGCACAAGTATATACGAATTGCCGAATGGGGTCATGAACCCCATTCGCCACTCCACCTGCATTGTTGGTTTTCAGAGTCTGTTAACTTCACCTTTCATTGCATGACTTGGATGTTATGTTGGATATTAGGTACATACAAAAAAGTTGATAGTAAAAGTAGGGAACTCGGTTTATTTTTATTTTATAACTACGAACCTTTAATCTAAAATTATAGTATACCTTGGTGCAACCTGAGCTCAACCTGGCTACCACGTTCCCTATTTATACGCAATATTTCTAGAGTGAATGAGCACATATGAATCAGGTCATGCGACTTGCTTGCCTGAGTCCCGATTTTCAAGAAATGACTTATGTGTCAATATATAACTTATTGGTCCGAAATGAATACGACGAACGTGTAAATCAATTTTTTTTCTCATGAACTTTGAGGTAATTTATTTCCAAAATAATATTGGTGATAGTTGACCAAACAATTTATACGAACCAGAATGTGGTCTATTCTAATACTCGTGATAAAGCGGTCTCAATTAAAGTAAATAATTAGCTTGTTTTAAAGTGATTTCAGTTGAACGGAAGCAATATTTTTTATTGGTTTTAGAATATGTGGATTGCATTGTAAACCATCTTAAAAAGTTGGCTGACCTTCTTTGAATTGCTAAACTTCTGTTTATTCAAACAATGGATTTAATTTCTTGATTGGGAGGTCCTGGGCTTGGCCAACACATTTCTGTGCACCATTGTGCACATTCGGCACTGTGCTACCGGACCCATAACATTCGCAATTGTTTTGAAGTATGATTTAAAAAAATGCTGAGCCTTTTATTCAATGGATGACAAATAGAACGATCAAGATGATCCGTAGTCCCTATGATGCATGAACGCTACATAAGACAAACAAGACTTTTGAAATGCAGGGCAGAAGTTACTCGCTTCTCCCCACTTGCGTGTTGTACCAACCAGCGGTACTATTGACACGACAGTTAAGCTGCAGCGACGACCGGCTCTGGTTCATAGTAATATGGTAGGCGGTTCATAAATATCCCGGTTGAATGGGTATTAGTCCAAAGAAGGCGGTCCAACCTTCAATCAAGGCCCGGTCGAGCGGCAGATAGTAAAACCGAAGGGTTCCGGATTCTGATTTGGCTGAAAGCATAATCCGCTCGGGTTTTTCCCGGGTCGACCGAGACTTTCCCCACTCGTCCGGGGTCCATTCGAATAATGACCGTCTTGGCTAACCCTCCTGCTGTCTGCTGCTGCCCCATAGAAATGACTGTGGTCTTTATGGATAACGCCGTCTACACAGAAAGACGTAACACAACAAAACACTTTTTTGAGAGCCGCCCCCCCCCCCATTTTCAAATTTTGAGTCTTATTTGCACAGTTTTGTTGGGTATAGTCTAGTAAACTATACCTGCGAATGGCAATGCCCAAATTGGCGTATTTGTCACTGAATAGCGATTTTGTAATTGGAATCGGGAATCCCGCCCTCTATTTAACGGCGGAGCTAGAACGCCCAATTTCGGTCCGTCCCATTGTGACAAATAGGACCACCTCAAGATATTGACTCTAACATTGCTTCTCTGAACCCACAGACACTATGCTGAAGCGTTACTGTAGACACGAAAAGTCTCGTTTCCTGATATTTCATAGTGGAAGGACGTTTCCAGCAGCCCCTGAATTATCGGTATACGATGTTAATTATCCTACTTAACGAAAATCCTTCTTTTGCGATACATAGACAAGTTCAAGCTTTCACCATTCACAGGTATAGTGAATTGCCATTTACCAATGCAACTGTGGCAAAAATGTCATTTTTTTGGAAAATTGGGGGGGGCGCTCTTCAAACAAAATGATTGCTGCATTGCTATCAGTCATGTCTCTTCCTGCGAGGTAATCCAGAAGATGGTGTGGTCTGCAAATTCGCTGACCTGATCCCTTCACTTAAGCGTGCGCCCGTTTCAATCAACAACCAATCGGCTGAATTGCCACATTGCAGAAGAATGGATGGCCAATCCCTTATCAGCAGGTGAGCAATCCACGAATTGATGCCTGGAGGTCATTGATAAGCGTGGCGGGTAGAGACAACTGAACATACTTAAAGAAGAAACTGTATCACGAATAACTTACCCAATATACGCCATAAAACAATTATTGAACACATAGGGAGTGGTTTTCATTGGAAACGTAATTATACTAACCATATAACGAATTAAAAGCATTTGTCTGACCACGTCGCTATTTTGAACTCGCGCTTGTATATGGGATATGTACGTGTTATACGATACGGACGGCACGGTAGAGTCATACACCTGCACACCTGATGCTTGCATAATGTATTTCCTATGCATGTATGACGCAAACTTGCCGGTCGTATCGCATATACACTTATACCCGTAGCGCGAATTTTAATGCACTGGTCGACTAGATGGTTTTAATTCATTGTTCAGGGTTAATATAATTCTGTTTTTCTATGAAACCCCTCGCTATGTGATCCTATTTATGTTATAGTGTATATTGTTTAATAATTACTACTTGTTACGGGTTCTCCTTTAACTGAGGTAACAAACACTCTAGTGAATTGTGAAATGGGTCATTGGTCAAAGTTGTGTTCATTCGGCTAACGCACGCTTCCAATTTTCACACAATAGTTACCAAACCAAAGAAATAGTTCGTTTACAGTCGTATCTTTAAAAAGGTTTCTTAATAGCGTTATTTGGGAGGACTTTCAGCTCGAGACCATGCTCATTTTCCTCACCTCTATCATTGTACATTACTACCTTCCTCGCTTTCTACCTCTCCGCTCCCTTTCCTACTTCAATCTTCCACTTAAACGACTAGTTTTTTTTTCCACTCTGTATAAGTAACTGCCTAATTGAACCATTTGGGATCGAAATTCTTTGTTCTCAGAGCACCGTGCGGTAAATCAAGAGTTGAAAGGTGTTTTATGAAGAACAAGACATAACATCCCTATCGTCCACTTGAACAAACGCTTTTTAAAAAGTTTTCAGCGTCTTCTCCCTAATCTCTCCAAGACTTGTCTTTCATTTTCCAATCTTTTGATATGTGACCAATCTATTCCAATTGAACAACTGGCCAAAATATTAACATCTTACTTACAGATTATTTAATGGTGCTAGATTGGGCACATAAAACGTATTTTTGTCATGAACGAAATAAATCCAAACCCTTGGGCGAGTACCTACAATCTTAATTCTTCGAGATATTACTGTAGAAAAACGAACGTCATATTTTTTGGCCAGTTTTTTCAATTAGGCACATATTGTTCAATGAAAGCTAATCCATCTTGAAGACCCCGTAACCTTTAAAATAATTCGCTTGTTTTTCAATGGGAGACGATTGGAAGTTTTCCCTTCGTTCTTCACACCCGTTAAAGGGATCACACAAAAGAAAGCAAATTCTGAACATCTTTACGATAGGAGTATTTTATTCACATTCATTTACATTGTCATAATAATGTAAACATTGTCTAAAATGAGGTACATCAAATTAAAGTTCTCTCAGTGTGATGTTATGATATACTACTACTTAAGATATTATACAGCAAGGTTAGAAAGGACGGGTGAGTTGAGGATAGGTCATTGAATCTAATGTCCACAGGAAAGACCGTTTAAAACAACAATTAGCCTTTATTATTAAAATCATGATCTATATTAATCAGGTCCATAAAAGGAAACCGCATTTTTTTCCAGGGGTTCATGTTAGACCGAACGTTACAATGGATTATATTCGGATTGCGTTGTGCACGATTTTTGAAACATTTAACCGGCGTCCTCAAAATTGAATGTCTACGAACCAGGCCTGTTGAAAAAAAAACAGTAAATTGCCACGATACAATAACCAATGTATTAAACCCCGATTAGAATAGTGTTCGGTAAATTACATTAATTTTAGTGTACACAAATATTCGTTATCCTCCAAATCAAACACCGTTAACTTTGTCGCCTTCAAAATTTAGGTTAATAAATCGCTGCAATCGTGATAATAACTATCTTGAGATAATGATCATTTGCTTTACTTTCATGCATTTGTGCACGATATGTCAGCCCCTCCCAACGCTGGAACGTCCCGATTAAGAAAACAAGGCACTTAAAATCGCATTTTAAATTCATTGAGCCAATCATAATTCCTGTTAAAAATACATACAATACAGAAATGGCATTATTGCGAATTAACTACATTTTCTACTACTTCAAACAGCCAAGACTACCTTATTTTTGCTTCAATTAGGAGGCATTGTTTGATTTAATTGTATTCTAATTACCAAGGGGTTGAATTAATAGCCAGCCGTATTTAGTGCCCGTGTCACCATCCATACTAGACCCAGCAATAAGAACGCCCTCCACCGATGGTACATACCATATTGCACTGTATATGCGTAGCACAGTGGCAGGTTCGGGTGTATAAAAATGTATATCCACATTTTGTTTGTGGCTCTTATATAGACTCTGCATTAGCGATAATATAATAAGTACCCATGTAATGGGTAGATATTTTCTATAAAATTCTACATTTTTGAAAAGAAATATTTTTCACGGATACTACTCCATGTGGTTAACGAGGCGGGGAATTATCATTTTAACCCATTGATAAGATGGATTAATAGCCAGTCTTATTTACGGGTTAAAACCGATAGATTTCACTAGCATTGCTAACCTTTAAAAATATTTCTTTTCAATATTTTTTGTAAAAAAATAATCCATGAAATTTCAAATATCTGACGGAAACACCTATATTCAATCACTTCATTTAAGGTTTAAATTTAGTTAACTGTATTTCCTAAATTTGCTGCAATAAACGATCTCAAATTTCTTTCAAACCATGTTGGAATTTTTGAACAGTTATCTGTAAAAATATACAAGGGAATGTGTCTAATCGCCTCTTCGTCATAATCCTACTACATTTAATTTAAAATACATAAAGATTCTCAAGTAGTGATTGACAAAATATCTAACGATCAAGATTAAAAAGGCTGCATAACTATTACAAAGTGCAATAAATTCGGCAAAATAACAATAACAGAAATATACAGTTCATGCCGTCATCTTAATGACAGTGACATTATCGCCACTTAAAAATTATATAAATTGATCTCAATACAATAACATTATGCATATAATAACATGAAATATGCATTTACTTGGTTCTACAAATAATTATTGGCGGACGTAAATTCTAAATAAAACGAAATTGCTACAAAACATCGGCAAAATACAAACGCACTTGAACAAACCAACATAGACATTGGCTTACATTAACAAAACGAATTACAAGTATTCATGCTTAATTAAGAAATTGGTGAAGTGGTGTAATAGATAAATTATGGCTAAGGGTTAACTATTTGCATTCACAGCTATAATTTAATATTTAATTTTTTAAAAATGCAAGCAACAATAGGATAAGACCTTATTTATATCCAAAGCAGTTAGGTCAGTCCACAAACTTCATCACTTGAGGAAACCATACAGTTCGGAATTTAACACATTAAAACAATCGGTGTAAATCCGGAATCGTGGAATGTTTCTAATAATGCATTTCATGACAAAAGCCGCTTGGGATGCTTGGGAAGGTGTAAATTTGGAATCTCAAAAAATATATTTCGAGTGGAATTACACCGATCTAACACTTTTCTCCGGGATCTTAACAGTGAAACACAAAATGTCTCGATAATTTAAGATATGGAAGACATTTAAGGACCTTTCGAGAGATTTCGTCATGTTTTATTTTTCCTCGACGTGCGAAGTACGGACATACCTGTCGTCAGATAGAGAAATTTGTTCGTAATATGACAATTTTTCATGCATATAATTATACAACATAAATGAGATAAGACATTTTATTATTAGAAATGGCAAGTTTGTTCCCGCTGGCCGAAAAGCAGCAATTTTCAGGAGAAATACCCTAATTGTGCCTTCTCGAGTCAGGACGAATCCCTCGCTTACCCCGCAGACCGACAGGGCTAGAAACGCCACATATTACTACAATGCCAGTGGCTTATAAGCACACGATATTGAGAATCAAAATCTATACATAATATCTGAATATTTTTTTATCATTTAACATGAAAATCGTTACACAGTACTGAATCTAACAAGGTGTCCTAGGTTATCCGTCAATACGATAATTGGCACAAGCAGCTTTCACCAAAGCTCTGATTTCATGTGTCCAAAAATAGTGAGCGTCTTTGACAAAAACTAGGACATCGGTGAAAGATTCTCCGCACTCGTATTTTCTTTACATTCACTACATTTTTCGTTACATATTTTGGAGATAGATAACATGAACCAAAACTGTAGTAAATATTTATTATTCTATTTCAATTCTAAACATCAACTTATAATAGCTACACATGCGATCAAAGTGATCGATTTTTACACAGTTACTTTTTCGAAATATATATAAACACTTGGAATAATACTGCCAACGATAAGGCCATAGAGCGCATACTGTTAACACGAATACATATCGGGACACAAAACGGAAGATCTGGTGGTAATCATACGCGTTGATCTATAAACTACATTGTTTATCTGTTTCATTCACTTGTAACAAAATTATCACTTGGATGCTTCTCCCGTAGAAGCATCTTTGGGACGAAAGTGTTTGCAAAATATGAAGTTGTAGTGATGCTTCATGGTTCGGAAGGACATAGTTCTCACGGAATAAGGCAATCAAAGTGGAAGATCACGATGTCAATATTTTCTACGGGCAAAACTACAATTTATAAGGCAATAATGGCAATGTTTTGCTCATCTTTAAACTGACCGCACACAAGCCAAAATAGAAACAGTAATTTACAGTAAATTATCTATCTACTTAGAGTCATAATTACAAACTCAGCCATTGGAGACCAATAAGACGTTGTATACAAGACCTCGGTATGAGATTCAGTGGTTTTAGTACCAAATTTAGTTATGATAGCTTTTCATACAAGCAAAGCTTTCAATTTCTATTAACGGAATTGTCAGACTTGAGGAACATTACCTGTTGGTATGTTCGCTTTGTCGGCGATTCCATTGATAATTCCTAACATTGAAACTTCGATCTTTAGGTGGTAAGCTTTAGTATCGCTTCAAGTTCCTGTAACCATTCAAAGGAATACTATGTTTCATTTTTGCAACAACATGGAAACATTAATAGTCGAGTTAAAAAGCTGCGATTCATTAGATGAAATCTTCTCATGATAAAAATTATGTACATTTTACGCCTGACTATATTAAACTTTCAAGCTGTTGCGTTTAAAATAATATTTGGATGGTAAGTTTTAAAATGGACGTGTCTATGTGAATATTCCCAAGCAATATCTACTCGGAAAGTCAAAAGATTATGCTGGCGTGCTGACACACCGCCATAGTTATATTCCTCACATAAACCTCTTAAGGATTCACCATGAAAAGCTACATCTTTCCTGGAAAGGACCATCTGCTTTTCTTGTAGAGCTTTTACAGCAAGTTCCTGAGAGTCAAATAGGAAAACCAGAGCATCACCATTGCATTGCATCTGTACGTTTTCAGCCGGTACCTGGATAGATGGGGAGATAAACAAGAACATTGGTCAAAGCATATTTGTCAAAACTTATCTTGAAACTTTTGGCAATCTGTGGTGTTTAAGTTATGAAGCAGCGTCCCTTGGCTGATGGCCAAGGTGTGTGACTATTTATTCTATTTGTGTGAGTGTATGTGTGAGTGTGATTGGTGTGATGGTGTTGGTTATGTGTGATGGGGTGTGTGTGATGATTTGGGTCTGTGATGGGGGTGTGTGATGGTGTGTGTGATGGTGTGTGTGGTGTGTGCATGTGTGTATGTGTGTGTATGTGCACTTACAAGAGATACATTCTGGGAGTATTTAAGTATAACGAGACATTCTGAGTGTATTTTTACATTGTGGGTGTATTTTTCTTCATTGTGGGAGTATTTTTACTAGAGTTACTACGTTACTTTTTGTCCTATAACGGAATAAACCGTAATCTAGTATTGAGGTTTATTCCGTAAAAGAGTAGAAAAGAGGATTTTTCTAGTTTAGTAACTATATAGGCCTGCGGCGCAATCCTCTTGGCTAAGAAAATTAGTAGTTTAGTAAAAAAATGAAAAAGTGTCTTTTTTTAGTAAAAATGTCTAAAAAAAGTATTTTTAAGAGATAATTTTCAAAACTATAGTTATGAAATTCGTACCTATAGTTTTGAAATAGTGTTTTTCTTTTAAAAAAATGTCTTAAAAAGTGACCTTTTTAAGAGATTTTTAAGTAATACTCCCACTATGTAGCTCTTGTAGGGGTGTGTGTGTGTGTATGTGTGTGTGTATGAGAGAGTGTATGTTGGCCGCATTTTGTTGGTGAAATCATGTCTCCAACGTGCGAAGTGTTCTAATAATGACACTTATGACCATCACCGAGATACATGTTTCCATGTTCCTTTATGTATACACCTTTTGCTTATTCAGCTTTAGTAAGGAAAAAATGCCAGTCTACCTTCTTAGTCTTTATGCCAGAGCAGGCGATCAACCAGAATCAAAACGCATGGACTCCCAAACCATGAAGCTTAACCATCACCAACCTACGCCGAAATCCACCACCGACAGAAACATAACCATCACCCATGAAAACCGTTAAAATACAAGGCATTTAAGAATACCGCAACCAAGGCACCAAAGGCAACATGTTAGAAGGTGAAGATAAGCGGAAAAACGTTAACTCCTGCATTTCATCCTTTGTTCAAAGTTTTCGGTGATACGAAGAAGCGTTCCCTTAGGATTAAGGTAAATATACACCACTGCTTTTAAGATTTGAGTCTTTTTTCATTTTCAAAGTCCGCTACCCTTTGATCAAATCACCAGGCACCCATGACATGCTGCAAAGACCACTATGAAAGATGTAATACCTATTGCATAGTTCATTTCAATCCTGTATTGCACGTGCTATAATTCCGCTTCTGTAAATTTCATTGCCAGTCGACCCAGACATCGATGATGCACCCTTAAAACGATGTTGAAATTATGTACAAGAAAGACTATTAAATTACATAATCTACATTAGTATATTTGACGGGGACAAGGCGAGGGGATAGTATGAGATGAAAGCACGGATGTAAATGAAAACACGCACATTGATAGAAATGGTTAGAGTTTGGAAACTATTTATCGTAATCTAAACTTATGTGTGTTCGTGTCAAAAGCTGCGTTGATATTAGTTTAGGTCTTTGATGGAAGAGTACATAGACGGGAATAGGGCGATCTCTTTACACATGCAATTGATTTTACAATATATTCAAAGATAAAATGGTATAGAAATACCTACCCCGTATCCCTGGAAGAAGTTGGCAACATCTTGTTGAGTGGCGCCGAATTGCAAGCCACGAAGACGTATGATTGCACTGTTGGTTGCCGCTGTTGGGTAGTACAGCTGGCCAGTTGGCGAGACAGGTGGGCTTGGGAAGAAGTACATGGGATGCGCAGCTGGGTGAGGCATCATGGTGGTGGTAGCACCAGGGGGTCGAGTCTGCGGGTAGGTTGTGGGGATGATGGCGCCAGCGTGCGTGTGTTGCGGGTAAGGTATTGGTGCTGCGGGGTTAATCCCCTGTGGGGAGATCATGTTGGACGCTGTGTAAAGTAACAAATTCAGGTATAGATTAGTGGAAGGAAGTGAGCAAGAAGAGCTTACATCTAAGTTGCTTTTTGGTCATTTATATAGAAAGATGGGTTGCCTGCTTGCATTGTTCAATTAAAGGTGCAACGAGAGATTTAGGGCATCCATATATTGTGTCATATGTAGTGATTTCATATAGAAAAGACCAATAGATTTCTTATGTTGTATTTGGCTACAGAAATGCCTTGAAAGTGAAAACAAAGGGCGATTATGATTTGCTTAATTTCAATATAAAAATTTATTATTTGATCTTACAGTATAGTAAATTAGAAATTTCACTATTTTTGTACCAAAGAAAAGACTCTCAGCTTAATAATTTCACATGGGTATATTTTTGATAGAAGGATCTACAATAGTGCAAAAAGACACCGGTTATGTGAAATCACTCGTTGCACCTTAAACCAACTAAATCAAACAAAAATGCACTATTTGAAAGACGAGCGCCAACCAACCTGGAGGTGTCACTGTTGGTTTGGGTCTGACCGCTCCACCGGTCAACATGTAGCTCATCTCTTCTGCAGAACACTGGAAGACTTCGATAAACCTTGTGCCCATGTATTTCATGTGACATTTACCGGCTGTTAGGAAGGCCTTCTCAGCAGACACCATCTGGATAAATGCTTCCCCGTTGGGTTTGCCCTGAAAAGTAGGAATGCCATGCAAAATTGGAACTTGGAATTAGTGTGGACGGGCATATGGTTGAAATTTTAAGTTTTAGATAGACAGAATGTCAAAGTACATTAATATTGGCTTACGAATGAATTGTGCTTCATTAAATTCACATCGAACATTATATATATCTGTTTATAATGTAACGTTCCAGGGAGCGCGAAATACCCCCTCCCTCATTTTGGCTATGTCAAGACATGCTTTCCCCTCCTTTGTGCCAAAATTACACCTGTTAAAGGTGTTCTGCATTGGTGTAGCGAGTATAGAGAATCTGACATGTATAGGTGTTAATGAGTCTTAGACCCTTAAAGAATTTCATGCAATATTTCTAAGCCATTTTACGATAAAAAATAATGCATTGAAAATATGTGTCTACTTGGGCACCTTTCTGTCTTGCCAAAACCGTTTCCTCTTTCAGTTCCACAATTCCCCTGGACAGAACATTATATTGCAACACTCTTAAACAAAAAATCCTACCTGGAGATTGTAGACCATATGTACACCCTGTGGACGAATAAAGTCGGCAAATTCCCCAAGGAATGCCATGATATCTTCAATTGTGGCTGAAAAAGGTAGTCCTCGCATTCGGATACAATCCCGCACCATACCGACGGGAATTCCGCAGGAATGTGTGTAGGAATATGTGCAGGAATGGCAGGTATTGCAGGAATGAGATGTGGGTGTGGCTGAGGAATTATTGTCGGTTGCTGGATGGGATGAATCTGTTGATGATGAGGTCCCTCTGGCAAGAGGGGTTCTTGGTGTAGACGAGACAATACCTGATAATGTAGAAATCATAATTTAATTAGACATCGGCTAGTTAGGGAGGGGTCCACCAGTCAAAAACCGCTCAAATATAACTGCTAACGGTTTCAGTTAATTATGGGCCATCCTTTTCTCATTTTTGTGAAATAAATGGACTATGGGTCACTTTTCCCAGGAGATAGTTGGCCGAGAGAGTGAAGTAGTTTTGCTTCTGCGAAATATTACACAGCTGTTTGACCCCATCATGCCCATACAAATTGTCTCTTATTTTTAGAACAATTTTAAGCAGTGGCGGCACAATTTTGACAACTGATATAGGTAGAGAAAATCAGAAAAATCCATTGCGGGAACTTTGCCATAGCGCTCTCTGTCTGCCCATTTTCCATAGAGAGAAGTTTTAAACTGGATTTTTTTTAAAATCACATTTGCCCGCAATGAAACTTCGTAAAATTTACACAGGATGTAGTTAATATTATTCTGGTTTTGTCATAATAAATGACACTTTTAAACAGCTGTGATTAATTGTCCGATAGAAACATGAATAGGCTAAGCTATTTTCTTCAATTTTCAGCAAATTAGAAGGGAAATTCGTGTTTGCACAAAACGGACTTCAGTGAACCTCTGGATCCAAATTCTAAAACCATTTAGCTTCAGTGCGAAAGAAATTAAAAAATAACAATAGTATTGCCAAAACAGAATCCCACTTCTGAGTTCAGCGTGGAACTCTTGACATCTTCCTGGCTGTGCTAAGCAAAAATGGTAAATGAATACTGATCTGTTATGCACTGTCTTTAGCCCCATTCGTTTAATGGAAGGATGCTTCTCTTTAAGTTCATCTAATTATATTGTATGATAGTAACGAGAATTTGGTTCTACTGTATTGTAATTTTATCAGTTTCTACTATTGGAGTTTAACAAATCTGTGCTAAGAAGTCGGTTTTAACCATATCTTTATTAAAAACTTGATGTTTCTGTAAATAGGGAGGTTACCTGTTGCACTTCAGCTGTAGTACTGCGAAATATTTCGATGTATCGTGTGCCCAGGTACTCCTTGTGCTTGGCCAATGCTCTACTAGCTATTTCTTCAGTCGCAAATAACACAAAGGCATCTCCTGTCATCTTTCCATTGCGGTGCTTCACGAATAGAATACCATCTTCTGAACCAGATACCGGGATTTCTAGTCCGAAAAAATCACCTACAAGCAACAAATATACATGGTTTACTTAATGAAAAATACACAAGCATTAAAGTGCACCTTTTTTTTCCAATCCATTTATAGCCATAATGCTGATTACAGATGAACACCTTAAGTCCCATTAAAACGACCTCTTTTCCCACAATCTCTAAAGCCGCACCAATGTTCCTCCACCACCAGCCCATGTCCTACTGTCAATGGTGCCCCCTTTAGCCCGTTGAACCCCAAACACTCCAACTACAGGCACTCATCTAACATTGTGTCTACTGCTAAATACTTGCTTGTAATCTAAACACGCACAGATTATCTACATGAATGACATTAATAGTGATTGTTGACAATGAGTACTACTTGGCTTTCGGGGAAGCCGGAAGCCAAAAGACATGAAGCACAGCACCGACTCACAACTAAACTTGCAGGAACGTATTCAACACGTCAGAATGAACCCTGTAGTAGTCACCAGGCCACCTTTAAGTACCGTTAGATACTTGAAATAATTGATTTGAAAGTTATCTGCCAGTGCAAAGGGTTAAAAAGTTCTAAAAGAAATGGTTACACCCACAAAGTACTTCCGAGAAGATATTTGATCCAATGTCACCAACCCACCAGAATAAAATATTGAGAAACACTGTGTGAGTTGAAACACCACTAGAAGGCGAAGAGTTTAAATGTCAGAATACTGTTACATGTTGCATACCCCAGACACACTCACACCTACTGAAACCAAGGGTTATGTAGTTCTTAGCTATCACCGAGTTTGTGTATTTCAACAGACTTACGGTAAAAGCCTATTGAAGCTAGCTGCCTTCCAGCGAGTCATTCAGACACTGCCGTTTCTTAAATTTTACAATACGCTGCATGGGAACACATATTTACATAGTAAAAATTCAACGTGAGGTTGCATTTAAATGCTATTTTATTTGAATCAAAAATGAAGTTTGAAATTGGTTGAGTTCTTTCTTTATCGGCGATTTAAAACAATGTATTGAGCACCTACAAAAGGTCATGGCGACTTAGCGTATTTGGAAATTTTTGATAAGAGGATTTAATTAAAATTTTATTGCCAGATTTCTCGATTCAAAACATTCTACAAATTTACACTGCTTTAATTAAAAACTCAGCCGGTTCTATCCTGGCATGGATTTAAGCAAGGTATCATCGTAAATAAACCAATCATCCTAAGTCATGAATATTAAAAACCTACCAACAGTCGCATGAAAACTTTCGAAAGTTACATATTTTCATTAAATTTTAAGACAACCGTATCAAATGAGATAAAAAGGGAGATTTTTGACAAATTGAATCATTCAAAATTTTTAAGCACATAAATTGTGTCAATCATATGGGAAGATTAAAAAAAGATTTTCACAAAAATCACAAAGCACAGATACGTACATAATATTTACATGCACAGAGAAAACAAACCAAAATGCTTACCACATCTTTTGCAGACGACGTAAAGGGCAAACCACGCATGCGCACAATTATATGACCATCATCACGTGAGAGAAATAAAGCCGCCTCTCGAGAGGTACCTATTTGTAAATTAAAATACATAATACGTTTTCGAATAATGTACCTTACATAAAAATGGTTCATATTGATAAGGTCAAAAGCAAGTCATCTGACGAGACCGCTTGCACCAATATTTCAGGATTTATATTTTAGCGATTACAAAATAGACAAATTTGGCGGTAAAGCGGTAACAAAAAAGTTGGGCGAAAATGCAATGAAAATGAAATACTAAGTAGGGCATAGTCTCTAGCACATTTCGCATTTTTAGCAATTTAGAAATTTATAAGCAATTTGACTTCGAACTTTCCATTTCGAGGGACAATGATCGACCAGTTTTGCTTTTTTTTGATATACATAACTCCAATTCTTATCATTTCACAAGATGAATGCATATTGGGTGATGAAATAAAAGGTAAAATGGCGGTGACGCAGTACCAAAAAAGTGGACGAAAATGCAAGGGAGTATAGCTCATTTCATAGTTTCGTTTTAACAACTTATTAAAAACATTTTGCTTAGTCTTCAATTTTTGGAAATGATCGACCAGTTCTGTCACAAAAGATAACAGTTGCTAGATACGGGTTGTTTTCTTTTTTTACAAGTCGTTAAATATGCATAATGACTCAAATCTTCATGATTTCACATGACCGCATATTGGAGTGGAGTGGCATATTATGTTAATATGTAATACATGCTGGTACAAAAATACTTGCTTTTTAAGAAGGAACGAGATCAATTATTAAAATTAACAAAACGAAACCAATTCGTCGGTCACTCTTGGTATATGTTTTTGTCTATTAAATTCGAACACTTCCTTATAGAATTTTAACAGCTCAAACTGAGAGTATACGATAATCAGAAAATACATTGAGAGCAATGGTTTATGGATTCTGAACACGCCAAGCAAAGCCATTATACCATTTCTTTTCATTTTTTGACAATGTAGTTTTGGTTTTAAATGTAATAAAAGGTTCGGTAGTTTTTTTTTAAAGAAACCGCTCTTTATTTAAAACAATATATAATTGTTGCTTACCAGCAGCGACTCTAATAAAATCCTCACTTGTCCCTTTGAAAACCTTCAAGAAGAAAACCACAAACAATTGTTATACACGATATTACTAAAAAATGACAAATATTACTACTCGGGTATAATCTACTAATGAATATATTTTAATTCATCTGTTTTGCATATTATGTCTCTTTTGAGGAAACAAAACGAAATAGCATTTCTATACAATGTACATATTTAATCATGAAATCTTTCGTAATCTATATCAGCAGTAGCTGCCATTAAAATGATGAAAAACATGTGCATATTTGTATAAGAATATATTATATTTGAACATGGTATGAAGAAAAAACGCTGACAATATTCGTATACTTCGTGCTCTTACAATAAACAATAACCCGCATAAAATGCCATTTGCATTAGCATATTCAGATTCCCAGTTTTACCATATGGGCACACCTGCATGCAAGATAACGTCGTTCTTTTAATGCAATATTCATAGAAAAAGCATATAAAAATATGCACGTGGATTCATTTTATGAACAAACTGCGTGATGGGTGGTTTAGTAGCAATATTAAATATTGGTGTAGAAAATATATTTCGCATACATATGCATGGTCTGTGTTGTACGACGTGTTAAATTTACATTTAGTTTTAGACAAAGAAACAAATGAGCATATAGAAAAAAAAACATTTAAATTGTTTACTTTATTAAATAGAAATTTAATAACTTAAGTTTTAATTAATGGCTAATAGCAATAGAGCATATGGTTAATGTGAAGAGATTTGTTCCCTTTGTCAGTAAATTTGGTCATGGTAAAAAATATAATTTGATCAAATCTATCTCAAACAGCAAGCCCGCTATGTGCTTTTTATATGGCAGTCCTTAAATATTATTTTTAAACAATTATAGCAAACACAAAAATTACCTCTACATATCTCTTTCCCAGATTATGTCTGTGTCGTTGTAACGCCATATCTCTATGTTGCTGATTTTCAAATCTCACCATAACTTCTCCATTACGCCTTCCGTGAAGATTCAAGCACAATGCCACTCCACCCCTGTAAATGTACACAAAATATAGTTAAGAATTGGGTCTATTCTGCAGTAATGTCAATGAAGCGATTTCTTCGAGACAATTACTTTACACTTATAATCAATATATAAAATTAATTTCCAAGTGTATCGTAACTATTATTTGTCTACACCACAGCATATGGTATATATTTTTCAGTAAAAATATGATGGTGTTATATCTGTCGCGTATTATATTCTAGAATTAAAGGAAATGTCACATGGTAAATTGTTCCTAAAGCGGAATCACACCTCCCATTGTTTTATGCAATGAAAATCTATAGAACGTATTCAAGAGGAATTGTTACGCTCTGTCGAGCATTATGTCTTTGAGTGCAGCTGTTGATTCCGCGTGCTGCGGAAGGTTTTTATGACAACAAAATGCAATGGATGTATACCAATTTTATATCACTTAGAATTGTCAACATGGTTCACTTGTAGGGCTTAATAATTGACATTTCCCTTTTATTTACTCAGTTCGAGAATTTTTAATTCAAGTGCTTTCAAAAGTTACATTCTGGAAATTCTGCACAAAAGTTGCCAGTCTTGTATAAAGACATTGTGTTGACTTTAAGGGCGAGTTGGGTAATACAATTGTTGAAATCTTGCTTGTCACACTTTATAAATGGACGTAAAATACACTTTTAGAATGTAAAATATTCTAGTAATCAAAAACCCATAGCGATGTTTTGACAGATTTCACAAGTTTTAAAAAAGGCACCAAAAACCATGTCATAATTTTTCGGTATCATTCGTACTTAAACAACAAAAAGTTCATTTGTTGATTTTATCATTCTGAGACGATTTTCTCAGTTTTTACATTTCTAATCTCAGACGTTAATTATTATACGATCTATAAATATTAGTACTTAAAAGTACCATGTGCCACTAATTACAAATTGCTTGGTGTAAATCCAGTTTTTATAGATCCAATTTTAAAGATCCAGGTGTGTCTGAGGAAGATATATCTAAAGAAATAAAAACATTGTCAAACTTAGAATGTTATGATTGATACTTAAAATGGTGGCATGTCGTGTGTTTTATGATTTTCTTTGAAATTATGACATCCAAATGTTGCCACTGTTTTGGATTTTTTGCCTCCCATCATTTCCTTTCTACAATAGGTCCAAGACTAATACTGACAAACATTTTCAACCCATCGTTAAGATACCGCTCGCCCTCTTTACTAGTTATGCCTTTGTTTTCAGAGGTAATATAGATGTATCATCTAGATGTCTATAATGCGATGGTATTTGTCAACTCGTTTGTCCCTTTATCTTTTGTGGCAATCCATATGTTGATAAGTGATTACTTGAACAAACACAAATGTGATACCAGTAGCCATGTTTTGAATGTGAAATTTGAATACTAGAAGTTAATACCTATGTCTATAAATTCAGATAACCTACGGCTGGCTTCTTTGTACTAAAGATACACCGGACAAACATTGGTAAAGTGTTCAGCATAATACCCCACATAAAATAAAAAACATCTAGATAAAGAAAACAAAGATACATACTTGGCGATGTTGAGTCCTTTGAAGAACCTGAAAACATCTCTATCTGAAGCCTGCCATGGCAACCCGCGCGCTTTTACCACCGTGTCGTCTGGAACTCTGTCCGTTTTCTCACTATGACAACAAAACACGTATAAAAAGAGTTATATTGAATCAAAATTCTGAAGTTCTGTCTGTCAAAGAAAATAAAAACGTGAAAGACCACGTGCCTGTCCTGTGGTCATTAAGGTTCATAATAATACATAGTCTAATCATTATTAAGCTACCCGACCAGATTTCAAATGAAGAGTGAAGTTAATTGTAGAAAATACTTACTATGTTCCTGGTTCGTATTTTCTCCTTACTGTTTCTGGATCTGTGAATCTGTGTCCTGAAAATAGTCCAAATTGGTACTCAAATTACAGAAAATGGTACTCAAATTACAGAAAATGGTACTCAAATTACAGGGTGCTGAAAAGAAGACGTGCTTTTGTTTTACAATACAGCACCACTGTTAGTATTAAATCAATTAGAACACTAGCGTAGATTCCCAAATGTATAAGTTTTGGAAGTACTACATGTAGCTGACAACTAATTTAATTGTCCATCATAAAACGGCACTTTGGTTTCACAGATATTGTACGGCTGTTTGCAATAATAACAAATCCTATGGGAGCTTTTAACAGTTTGCCATTTGCCTATGTCGAATGGTGGAACAATTGCCGTTTCCTACCAGCATTTGCCTCTTGTAAACATGGAATATCGGGTGAATACAATGCAGATATATTACTAGCTGAATTCTGACGGGAAACATACGACTATATCATATTTTAATACACCCTTTGTAAGGCGCGTGTCCTTATT
The DNA here is from genome assembly GCA_023653785.1 of Ophioderma brevispina. Taxonomy (NCBI): domain Eukaryota; kingdom Metazoa; phylum Echinodermata; class Ophiuroidea; order Amphilepidida; family Ophiodermatidae; genus Ophioderma; species Ophioderma brevispina. The sequence goes on from JAMKCH010007994.1 coordinate 43,258, forward strand.
CAATCTATTGTTGCTACACTATTAGTACTTTTACGCCAGTTAGTAATTCCGGGTCAATTAGAGACGTGCAATGTAAGATATGCTTAATCTACTAAATTATAGAGACGTAATAAGTGTCCTTTCTCAATTGTAATCGCAGTTGATACCAATCCAGGCATGAGAATGAACTTCAGAAAAAAAAACTGAAAGCGGAAAAAAAAAACCTGAAAAAAACGCGTGAAATCCAGCAGAAATACCCCAAATCGGCTGAAAATAAATCAAAACGCGTAAATTCGGGCAAAAAAAAAACTGATTCAGTTTTTAAACTGAAGATTGTCATGCCTGGCAATCTGATGTCGTTCTCGGGCGTCTTATTAAACTGACTAAAGATTGTTTTGTTTTATCAAAAACATGAACAAAGACCAATTGCCTATTTAAATTGGTATTCACCGGACTCTTCGCCCGGGACTTGTTGTCGAAAATAAATTCCACACTAGTCTACGTATTCTTAATGTATTAATGATGGATCATGCGTTGTTGTGGTATTGGTGAGCCAATAGCACCCACACGTGTTGCAATGTCTGATGTGAACGCCGTCAGCTGGGTCAAGTTTGTTCGTTTGGACGTAGATTTATCGGGTCATTTGCAACCAAATAAGCGACAGAAATAGAAGAAGAAATATTTTGCACATTGTTGAGTATCATTATTATATATCGGTAGTGAGCTTTTAATTTTACACCATCCATCCATTATATGCACGCGTGATATAAGCATAATACAAATAGCAAGTGAATGGTTTATTTTCATTTCGTCCAAATCCAAACAAATCCAAAAAGAATTTAACACACCAAACCAATTTAAATGGGAATATATTTTAACTAAAGGCATAAAAAAATTACCAAATATTTAAACAAAAAAATGTCGTTCTTACGAAGAGTATTATGGTGGGTACATATATATTGGAAATCAATCACGCATGGGCTAAAACTGTAAAATACAAATAAAATCTAATTTTAGTCCTATAACCACCTGCAATTTGTATGAGATTTTTTACTTCCCGAAACATATGTTCACTGTTTGGCACGCTCCACGTATCAAACATTGCGAGTTTTCCCGCGCATGTCGAGTTTCACGCGTGTGTATCGTCGAGTTTTCCTCGCCATATGCGAGGTGTGGAGCGTTATATGTCGAGTTGACAGCCTATATGTTAGTTTGCCCTCTGTTACACGAGTTTTCCTCTCTATCTGGTGGTTTGAAGAAATCAGTCCAGTTTCAAAATCTCACATGATTTTTGGTCTCAAACATGAGGAAAAATCGACATGATTTTTGGTGTATGTGTAAAAAAAAAACCATGTCGAGTTTGCTCATTGTTGAGAGAAAAATCATGTCGAGTTTGTCATGTTGAGAAAAAAAAAAATCATGTCGAATTTGCTCATGTTGAGAAAAAAATCATGTCGGTTTTGCTCATGTTGAGAAAAAAATCATGGTCCAGTTTGCACATGTTGGAAAAAATTCATGTCCAGTTTTTAAAACTCGGCATTGATTTATTCTGGAATGATTTATATGGAAACATGATTTATGAAAACTCGGCACATAGAGTTCAACTGGATAGGCAGCGCTGTAACTCGACATATAGCGGGTGTAAACTCGATATACATGCGCATGAAACTCGCCATGATTTGATACGTGGGTCGTGCCATACACTGTCATAAGGAACGACCAGTATGGCGTGAGTCACTGCAGTATGCCGTGCAATAAAAAACTCAAACAATCGTCCGGATAATGTTAGATTGAATATGCTACTACATGGTATCAAGGCCCGGCGTTTGGTTGATATTTTCAACAAACCACTGTTTAGGTATTTCAAACGTTGACCTTTTCTATTTTTCTAGTGCCTTAAATTTCCTGTTAGACCGTGAAAATTATATAGGTGTAAATAATGAGGTTGGGAACTACACGCAGCCTTAGGCAATGTACTCCAAAAAAGAAGCTCTGCATGTATTTCTTAACATTTGTAAGCAGTGGATAAGTATGGTATTTTCGATAAGTAAAATTGTATTTAAAAGATCACAAAATCAGAGGCCATTGACAAGTGGTTATTTTCTCATGTAACACGTGGCGCCCACTCAATTTAATGACTCTTATTTGACGAAATATGCATCGTGCTTATTTTCACTCAAATTGGCTCTCTCTTTAAAACATAATCGCGATACAGTTATTACTATTGAGGGGAGATGCGCGGAGAAAGCATATACAGCTTCAGAAAGAACTTCCATTGACTGGACAATGGTTTTTCAAACCAGCACCTGCATGGCCCCTTCTATGTGGTTAAGGAAAGATTTGGTAGATTCAGCATCAGCGGTGCATCATGTGTTTGACAAAACTTAAGACATCAAATTATCGGATTTCTAAAAAATTTCAAGTACATTTCGAGTTGTTTGAACGTTAAAATTTCCCTATACACAAAGCCGTATTAGTAGTGGAACTAAGTTGAGCTTTTCTGAATTATAAGTATGACCGTTTCTGAATTTGTGTTGGTCCAAGGCTCTCAATTTATCAATTAATGTTCCTCTTGTCATTGCTCCAACTTAGCGAAACGTATTATTAAGATTGAATCTTTACTCTTATTGCCAAGTATTCAATTCAAGTTAGCCCAAATGAATTCAACTGAACTACAACAAGATAGGCCTTAAAGGTGCAATGAGAGATTTCCATCCATAATTTCTGTGATATGCAGTGATTTCATATAATTAGACGCTCAAAAGATTCCCTATCTATTATTTGGTTACAGAAATAACTTAAAATGAATACAAAAGGTGATTTGTAATGCTTATATTTCAATATAAAACAGGCTGAATTTTGTATTTGCTCCTACACAAAATTTCACAATTTTTGTACCAAAGAAACAGTTCTCAGCTTAATCCTCACAGATTGGAATATTTTTGATGTAAAGCTTTACATCAGTGCCAAAAACAGAATTTTTCATTTTTTTTCGGGACACCTATTATTTGAAATCTCTCGTTGCACCTTCATGTAACAATATCACACTAGAAAATTGAGATAATACATACCTTCTGCAACCAGCCTTTGTACGATGTGCGCAATCGTTGCACACTCGTCGTGCCCTGTTTCTGTGAAGTTATATTTGCCTACGTCTATCTTTAAATCTGTAAGTTGTCGGTTAAGGTTTCTAAGCGAACGTGTAGAGCGTTTTAACACTGGGTATTTTAAAACTATTAGAATATGACCTTGCTTCCACATAAAAAAAATACTATTTACTGCCTAAATGTTATAGTCTATTGCACAAACTGTCACTTTCTTTTGAAACTGTGGAACAATTTAATTGAAAAGGCGAATTTTCCAGGGTTAATGATGTCGTGGCCATGAAACCTATCTTCAGTAGATAGAAATTCCGACCACTTTCCCAGGGTATTATGAAAAGGAAAACTATACCTTTTCACACACACACGTCAAAACAAAACACCACGTTTACGGCATTGTAATTACTTTTGCCATGGAATTTATCCTCCTGATCAATATTTTCTCGCAATCATCCAATAAGTTCGTCAATAATTTGACAAAATCAAATTATTCCATTAATGTGCGTTCTATTTTCCCACGACATCACGTGAATTGATGAAACAATGGCGTCATGGGAGGGAGGTTAGGTTGTTTTAAAGGTCTTTTCGGTCCAAAACACACCTTAAAATCAACTATTTTCTTTGGACTTTATTTCTTCCATCATTTAGCATGACCATATTTGAATTCCTTCGAAATATTTCTGAGAAGAATCTTTCCAATTTTGCCTGAAGGGTCGTTATGCTCTACGTTGTCCTAACAAAATGGGGGTTGTTGCAACGAAATGCCGGAGTGGTCCTAAATATTAATCACTTTTCTATTGTGTCGTTTTGAGTCATAAATTCTATACCTGCGTTCCGCCTTTCTGGGCACTATGGTGCGTGGAGAGATTGTTGAGTCGGGCAGAAATTGATGGCCGTGCATTTTGTGCAACACAATGTTGTTGTTTTGCATGGAATTTTCCTTTAGAGATCATCACGGTGTACTTTCAACCTATCGCATGGTTACAGCTCCCTAACGTTTGATAACAATCAGAATTGGTACGGTCGGGTTAAGAAGTTTACAATATTTTACCAGGATGGATTCTACCAAATTCTGAAATAAATACACTGCGGGTAAACCCTTTGATTGGGGTTTGATCACTACATGTATGAGAACGGAAATGGGCTGGGTACTAAGGTACATAAAATATAGGGGATAATTTCTCATTGTCTTTAGATGCTCATTGGCAAGTCCTGGGGGTCCGGTGGGAAAGCATTTGTAAAACGCCACGGTAGATTAGGCTTTAGCGAATTCAAATCAGGCCCAAGCAAACCGTGATTCCGGCCTGTGAAACAGGTAGTACAGAAACACCTATAGATCAATGTATAATATGCATACGATACTTGCTCTCGGCTATGAATTCAGTCAAATCAGTGGCCCATTGAAAATATGTTATACATAACCTTGCTAGCCCTATAGGTCTAAAGTTAAACATTGTTGGAGAAGTTTATGTAGTGTGGCAACAATAGTGGTATTACATTGAAACCAAAATTAAAATGATAAATTGTATAGCCAAATGACTTTTAGCCTCAATGGTGGTAAGTTGAACTAGATACAGCTACAGCCTGTGCTCTGTTGTAATGGTTAGATACACGCTAGCCAAGAAATGCATCACGGTTTTTTTCTTTGCAGTTTCAATTCAAATGAGATAGTTGTTAAAATTCTTTACACAGGGTCAGATTTTGCGGGTTAGACTCATTTCAATTTTTCTTCAAGGTTTATCCTTTTGTTTGCAGCCGGGGTAACAATTCAAAAGAGTATAGAAAATAGAGCCCCAATTCTTATGTATGGGATGGGCTATTTTTCTTCTTTTTGACCAGAAGGACACATCTTTGTATCCTTAAGCTTATAATCATACCCTTAATGACTGCTCATATTAAGTTAACGTGAACAGCCCGTAAAAATCAGTAAAAACGGTTAAAATACCAGCACCATTATAAGCAATTGATGTATGGCTAAGTTGTAAGCTTCATCCTTCTTTTGGGACCATACCCGGGGACCATATGTAACTAATACTTTTGTCACTCAAAAAATGAAATACACCAAAAAAATCTGAAATGAAACAACAAACACTAATACACACTAATACAATGATATTGCCCATGTAGGCAATGCAATCTTCAGGGCTTATCCGCCAAGGCAGGGCTACCTCAGACCTAAGAGCGATCGAGCCAAGTACAAACACTCTGTCTATTGAATACAAAGCTTCATATACGCCTGTAGAAGTTCTATAGTGGACGTGTTCCATACATTTTACGGTGTTAAAAAAATTGAGCTGGGAAATTGTGCAGGAGCATAATTTGTGGCGCATTCTGCAACAAATTTAATAAAATATTCCCCCCCCCAAAAAAAAAATAAAACTGAATGGTATTTGCGAGAAGCAGGTTTCATGAGCCCTTTTCAAATCCTGTCATTTTCTACTGCATGGACTTGTGAGACACACTTTACTAGGAATCTAGGATAACCACCGAATAGCTTGACTTAATCTAGGATTTGATTTAATCTTAGATTATTCAGCGATTTATTGTCAGATTGCGCCACAAATGGAGTTTGGATTTGGTCAGAAGTTTCAATACATACAATCTTAGTATATTCGCATTAGAGGTTTGTATTGTTACTATCCCAAACTAGATAATGCGTTATATGAATGGAAAAATAAAACGATTTTTTTCTTAACAGTGCAGGGTTCAATACCTCGTTATATCTGATTGACAATCAAAATTAGGTAAGACGGCGTTAGTCTAAAAACCACAAGACGCACGACTCTCCATTATATAAAAGGCGTATGGTCATAATAATGTTGAATTGTGTAGGCCCTAGACCATTTGAGATTACTTTCTATTCTGAAAAACAACTCCCTATATCCCGGGCCGCCCGGATCTTACAAAAGGTCCATGATAAGTCCGTCTCAAAAACAGAATGAGTATTAGTAGCTGGTTATCATTTTCTTCTAATAATGAGTTGGAAATTGTATTTGGTCCATTCCTGGTATAGTATAGGCCTATTCGAGTATCGCAATAAGCAGAACGGCTTCGTGTTCCAACAGTTTCCCTTCACCAGGCTCAACTTTATGCATTTTCATATACTAGTATTGGACACAAATACAATGGCCGTGACTTTCCGAAACAAAGCTGTCCGCACCCAGTGCCATTTTGCTCATTAATTATTGTTTCTTTCAAATCTACTAATTGACTATCTTGAAGGAATTTCAAAAGATTGAAAAGAACTGTCCTAGGTTACAAATAAACCTTCGGGTCAACGTGACTGTAAAAAGAAGCGATGATCCATCTTAATGACAATAGCAGTCATTTTGTCAATAGTACTCGAAGAATTCTTTGGTTGGTAAATTGTCTACTTTTTCCTTGGAAACACTGCATTGGTGCATTAATACTACCCTGGCGCGTCTTTAATCTCAAAAGAACAAAATAAATAGGTGCGTCGCGTCTATTCAAGTAGTAAAAAAAATGGAAAGGAGAAATACTGAACATGGCAAGGCTCGCCGTCGTTAGGTCAAATCCTGTATGAAAACAACCTGAACCAAACAAATTGTTGAGAGGAGCGAACCGAGGACAGTCAAAATGGAATTGCATTGATTTTATGTGCATTTCCCGAAGTCTTGCATTTTGGACATAGGCGTCTTCTGAACACTTCTGAAAAAGAGTGAATACAATCTTAGGTATGAATGCGTAAGACCAGTTAGCCTAAGGCTCGGGCCTATTCAAGGTTAAACCACAAACGTGAAATCAAAAATAACAGACCGGACACACAGCCACAAAATTGCTCTAAAGAATGATTGAAAGCAATGCATTCAACAAGCGATGGTGCTAGCACAACACGCCTGTTATGCCAATAGAGTTGGTCAGATAAATTTCGTTTTACAAGTTTCACTTACTGACTTTTAGGCAAAAAAGTCATTTTGGCAAACAAAGGGTGTGAAAATGCACTTTTTAATAGGTCTGTAATACTTGTTTAATAATTAGACGTATTATCGTGGAACCAGTAGGCCCACCAGTCAGCCAGACTGAGCCAGTTGTAGTTGCCTTTGCAATTCAAACTGGTATACCCAGAGAAGTTTCTTCCCATCTTCTCTAGTATACCAAATGCTTTTGCAAGATGCGGTGCTCTAACCAGCGGGTGGGGGGGGGAAGTACCCCCTGTTTGACCCCCATCCCCCATTCCCCTCCAAACTAAATTATCTAGTAAAGCCGCGTTGCATAATCAGCGAAGGAAGGGGAGGGAAGGGGATTACCCCATCACCCAGGACTCTGCGCCCCTGATGAGATGAAGGATTGGAACTGGATTTTGGAGTTCGATATTAAGAGGATTATAACTGATGCTGAATCATTGATCTGAGCTGATAACAGATTCAGAAAGGCTGAATGAGATTGTTGAAAATCGATCGTTACTTAGTATGAGAAAAACTGATTGAATAGTTATGGATGGCTTCAAAAGGTTATTATTCTGTCTCATAAAGTGGGGAAAACTGGCTACCTAATCCGTGGGCGAGCCAGTCAATACAGACAATCCGATACATTTATTCAAGCGCATCCTCTCACAATTATTCAATTTTAGTTACTACCAGACTAGGCAACAGTGCTACTACTAGTGTAGTAATTTTATAGCCCTTGCCAAGCCATACCAAGCTCCAATTTGCCCTTAATGATACCTTCGAATTAAAATTAAAATTCAACATATCAACATACAATTTTGGATGAGACAGTGGTTGGTTGGCTTGTCTGTGGTGTGTGGGTGTTGTACGGTGTGTTTGTTTAAATGTGTGTGGTGTGGGTGTGTGTGTGTGTGTAGGTGTGTGTGTATGTGTGGTGTGTGTGTGCGAATGTGCGTGCGTGGTGCGGGCGTTAATACGCACAATCCAAGTTGCAAACAACTTTCTGAAGCCTTTGCAATGGAAATTAAATATCCAATTTTCACATTAATGCTTGACAAAAGTTTCTCAAACATGATCATTGACAAATGATGGTTGTATACTAAAAATCAAAATGTATGTCTGAGTCATTCAACCTAAGGGTTATGATAGTAGATTCTATACCAGCAATAAGTCCAGTTATCCCTAAGTGAAGCCAAAATGCGACTTCAGCAATTTTACTTCAACCAATCTCTCATAAGTCATAGGCCATTGCAAAATACAATCTTCATTCTTCAATTAATTTTTTTTTACCTTGTAGGAACAAAGGTAATGCATCAGTCAAAATGTAAAAGGATACAATCTGCCATATCTTTAACTGTGGTGATTTGAGGTGCTTCAGGATGACTCTTTCTGAATTCTTTCCTAATATCAAAGAAGGAGGAGAAATAGTCTTGCAACTCCACGCCCTTCTTGAGAGACTGCGGATGAATACACTGTCGAATGTGAAGCTGGCCGTCCGTGCAGAGACAAAATGTGGCTCCATCAACCGTATTCAGCTCATTCTTCAGATAATGGTCGAACTGAAAATCAATTTAGTGTAGGTTGGTACAATGGGCTTATCAATTCGGGGGGTAATTCAGTATTCTATCCAGGACGGCGGATACGCATGTAAATAAAGTAAAACACAGTAACGTACAATAACATTTCAAGTGGGTGGGAGAAAAGAAGTTTAAAGGAGCTTTAGTGCCCACAACCACGCCCCCCCCCCCCCCGACTTACCTAAAAAAAGTTGAGATTTTTATGTCCTCTGAACCGTTTTTAGATTTAGTAATCCACATGTACCTAATCTTACGTGGAAATTCGGTCGTATCTTGAGGAAATTAGCAATTTTGTATTTTAGAAATTACAGTACAGTGGCCCATGGGAAAGCAATTGTCATAACTCAAAACCGCAAGATCGGAATCAACTCAAATTTTGTGAATAGCTTTTCTCAAGGATATCTAGTGAACAATGAATAAAACAAAAAATATCGCTATCGTTTTCTTTGTGTCGCCTCGTTTGGGGCCATGGAGCCAAGATTCCCTTTGAGAGGGGTCCATTCCCCCTCCCCCACCCACATTAGTCAAAAACGTGTCTTATTTGACTAATTAAAATAGTCATGCCAAATCAGTTGTTTTATCATTCATATGCTACTTCAATGCTGGAAACATGTTTGCTATGCTGGAAGATCACCTTCCCATATTTTAAAGGTGGTTTCATGATTACAAAATATTTTCATTACCTCTAAATTTACACTTTAAAATGACAAATTAATGACTGACGAATTTTAATTTGTCAAATGACAAATCAATTGACTAAAAGACGACATTAGACCGCCAATGACTAGAATTAGTTTGTCAGCACAAAAATTCTGAATTTAAGTTCAACATTGGTCATTTGCTAATTAGTCATTCGATGACTATTTGTAATGTAAAAAATACAAATTTTTCAAGTTTAGACTATTTGCAATTATGAAATTTAATCCGAAAATCTTTAACATTCTTTTGAAATTCAACCTCTTATGGTTTGGGATTAAAAAAAAATGTGCATGACTAATTATTTAAACTTAGTCCAAATACGACTTTTTGACTAACGATATTCTCAGTGAGCTACTACAAACCCGCAAACCTTTAAAAAGGACATAATGGAATGAAAAAAAATATTCGACAGTCGTGAAATGGACCGCTAACTGAAATCCTCTCCACAAACTTTAAAACATTTGTAAAAAAAAATAAAAATGTTAAAAAAAAAAAATAAAAGTTACTAATATAATATTATTTTCGCTTGTACCCTCCCTCTCAACCAGGATGCTGACATTTGTATATGTTCTAATCCTGGCTAGTCCATCTTTCACTTGCCAATAATATCTTACAACAATCCTGAAATAAAATCCCTGAATAAATGCTTTGAATTGGCGTCCAAAACATGCCAGATACACTAAATTCTGTGCAGGGTATTCATACCACCATTGATTTTCCGTGGCAGTAATTGCCACGAACCCTTGTCCTGTTTTACTGTTCCTACAGAATGGAAACACCTAAATTGTCAAAAACTTGTCAAAGTGATTTCAGTAAGGGTCCGTTTCATTATATGAATAGATAATGCCATTATGTCCTTTCAAGAAGTTATGGGACTCTAAGGTTTGTTAGGTGTGGGGAGTTAGTGTTAATTAATAAGTTTTTGGTTTTTTGTTTTGAATATTTCATGTAAAAAGCACCGAAAATGTGGTACGTTTTTTGATTAAGTGAAAAGTGGCCGTCATAGATCGAGAGCTTCCATGTACACTTAATAAGTCTTACTTCTACCTACTGAAGAAAACCCGTTTCTGGTGCTGATTTAATATTCATAGCAATTTGCATATTTGATATGACAATGTTTGGGAACAAACATACCATGTAGTAGTTAAAATTAGGGCTTCTTATAACCACATACACGCAACCATAAGATATCTTAAAAGCATTTTAACATATGATTGATTAAACTTATAAAAAGTTTGAATAACCACAAGGATGGCAGATTTTTTTTTTAAAATCCCGTTTTAGATTCTCGAACTAGAACGTTTGAGAATATCGAATATTACCCATTCATATAACGATTTTGAATTACATGGCCATCAAATGTCAAATTTTGCCTTTGTCAATTATTGCTTGTCAGATAACTTTTTTGTGTAATTTATCTTTGCATTTTTGTAGTGATTTTAAATAATGCCTTTGGATTTAGTATTTCACATCCTTGGGAAGCAAAAGGTTAAGAAAACGCCAATTTACCCGAGACACATGACCTTGTTTTCTCCCGATTTTCTTCAATGTTGTACAAAATGATTTACTTGCTTTCTACAATAATCAAATACAGTAGGCCTAATGATGAGTTAATTGCCCTTTCAAACTGAACAGGTTCACTGAAACCATTTTTTTTCTTTTTACCCGAATCTCAATAAGTGACACCTTCAAATAGTTATGTAATTGGCTGGAAATATCTAGCTGATTTCACTTTCATTAATTAAAAAAGTTGCAGCAAGTGCTGATCTGTGAGCCCAAGAAAAACAATTTAATTGCACCTATAAAATGAAGTAAAATACATCTGTCGCTAAATTGCAATCAACTCGATAAGATCAAGAAATATGACCTTTTCACAAAGGTGACTAAATATAAGGTATGACCGAAAGATTAGTGAAGGCACAACAAATTTATTGCAAAATGTAAACCAGAGAAGCATGGATAAACGTATTTAATGCCAGCAATGAACCATGCCGCTATCTGAAATGATGACAAACTACATCCGGGCATCTCTCGCCCCTTCTTTTACTGATCCGTAGGTATTAAGGTAATATCATTGGCCCCAATAGCCATCAAGACATAATTTAACCGCTCAAGTATAATTTTCCCCACCCATATCTGCGTCCAGCACACTACTTGGTGTTAAATCCCTTTACCCCTAAGTTTTTCATTCAAACTTAGCTATTGAATTAGATTATCCTCATCCAAAATCCAATTTTTTCATTGAGAGGCATGGCGCATATTTACATGTATAGCTTTCTTCAGAGTGCGTGATTTTCACTATACAATAACAATTTTCGCTCTGCCTTAAGCGCTTGAATTAAGTGATCTTAATTCCTTGAATCAATTATCCAGATCAGCTTACTTGTACTTAAGCTAATAAGACGATGTCTCTGACAGTAAGATATGCAATTACAACATTTTGGCAATAAACAAACTATTTATATCATACCCTAAAACTTCTGCAGTTATCACCAAAGGTCAAAAGACAGAGGGTCACTCTTCTTAAATTTTTAACATTTGGTGTTATATGACGTTCAAAGCATAATACATAATATCATCAAAACTAACAAGGCAAACTGAAATCTTAGGTAGACGTATTTTTTTTAATAAAATTAATAAAACGTTAAAATGGACAACATAGAATACGTAAGTTTAATCTGGGACTAAGTGTAAGCATGTATAGTATACTATTTTATGCCTACCTTACTATTGAACTAAACTGCCCTTACATGATTGAAAGGTAATAATGTAGATATTGGTCCACTTTGATGTTCATGTTTTGTGTTTAACCCCGGTTTAATCCGGCTTTAAGTTTGTTTTGGTAAGCCTTTAGGCAAGTTTGGTTAGCTCAAGTACCGTGTCTTACTTATAAATTTTGCCTGTAGTAGTGACAGAAGAATATACAATGCAAATAACCATACACTTATAATATAGCAGTTGTAACAAAGTACTGTGCTATCATCACCTTTTCTGTTTGAGCTTATTTATTATTGCTATCAGATATTTACACTGAAAACAATCATTATCACCGAGGACATAGCCCCATTTTAAGTTGATGTACTTTTGTTAGCCAAAATTAGCAAAATATGAGTAATTTCATTTAAAAAAAACATAAGTTTTGTCGTAATTTGTAATTTTATAGAATCTTCATATGAGAAGCTAAAATTGCAATACCACTATCATTCCTGGAAAAGTGCGGGAACTGGGAACACGGTTCCCGGGAAATCTTCCTATTTGGAGGGAAATTTTTGTCATGCAAATAAAGAGATACATAAAAATTTAAAGGGAAATTTTTGGCAATCTTGGAGGGAAATTTTGATTGTTTTCCCGTGAAATTTGGCATGTTTCTTCCAGCCATGGACCACTATTCCTTAGAAAATGCTGTAGCATGATTAAGCTTTGTCCAAATACAAAGCCGACATTCAATATCACGCGCGTACATGTTGTCCATATTGCCTGCAAATCAAATTATAAAATGCGCAGACGAGCTAAAACTAAACATATGCAAGAAATGACAGTTCTTTTTGGTACACTTACCATCCTAGCATTGCAAAAAATGCCGGGTGAAAATTAGCATAATTAATATTGTTTCGATTTGGAAGTTTAACTGAATTAATCCCATATTAACCGAAATTCGCTAGTGTTATTTTTCACGACATCACAAACCGATTTCCATTCCCAGAAAGAAATACAGAATTAAAAACATAGATTGAGCGATTCTATTGATTTAATTAAATCGATAATGTATATACGAAATTATTACTAATAGTATGGTGTACATGCGTGCAAGATCCCTTAACGGCGCGGCGCCGCTGTCCGACCATCGTCCCGTACCCTGGGTTTTGAATACAACGTCGACCTTTTGCTTAATTAGCAGGTGTGAATAAGTGGTAAACACACATGCCAACCTCACAATTGCGATAACATTTCCTCTTTATTTAACACCGGCAGCAAAACCACGTACAGTTTCGAAAGTAAATTATTTATAAATTTTCTGTAGTGAGCCTAACCTGTTGTAAGACAAACGTCTAGTGAAGCAGCTTCCATAATGACGTCCCTTTGCACACCCAAAGCTTTACAAAGATCATCGGACACTTCGCTCTCATTAGGTCTTCGCGAAAGATTGCTAAACTCACCACCTATACAATCAAAACAAAAACATTACTAAAACTCTGAACGATAAGATCTTACCAAAAAAAGATCGCTATTCTACCGTAAACAAAACTTCAAATGCTTTACAAGAAGTTTAGTTATCAGGACACAAGGTGAGCATTAGGTTGAAGTGATGCTCGTCTACCATTGGGCGTGTGAGAATTAGTAGCTGCATGGGAATTCCATATCCATTGCAATATCTACCTTAGTGGTTTCAAGATCCACCACCACCCAAACCAAAAGAATTCCAAATCGGTTTCATCGTTCCCAAGTAGGGCAACCTCTGCCAGCAGTGGGGCAGAAAAACAATCACAAATAGTTGAAGCAGGCGCCATCTGCGTAGGTAAGGTTACACAGCTAACTCCGCTAACACCACAAAATAAACTACACCCAAAGAGATTTCTAGCACGGCAACACGCTAGTCAGGGCACAGCTGTGATCCAGGATCACTTACTGTGCGTCTGTCACAGATGAGGATCTTTAAATAAAGGTTTTTCCTACCACAACTGTCATTGAAAAGAAGAGTTGATGCGAATTAATATCCATAACGGCCAGTGATTGGTCTGATACCAACTATCTTATGGTTGGCATGGCAATAGTAAAATTGTCGGGGGCGTGGGCTGTAGTCTAGCACCTTGGCAGCATATCAAAGACTGGTAAATAATCGCTATGCATACTAACTTATAGAATGGCCATAAGGGCCGCCCTTAGATCATATACGGGATTTACCACACTTTCAACCTTTTTTATAGGATCGTTGCACCGATTAGCATACAAATCGCATTCCTACCGAAGTACGATTTGTTTAAGTACCGAAGATGCAATCACTACTAAACCAATTAATTCAAACAATGACGGGCATTACTTTCGATTTTCAAAATAGGCAATTGATGAGTGATCGGGCGAGACCTCTTTGAGGCGGCTAGTGCAGACATGGCGGCGACATGCCCTGGAAGTGCATGACGGTCATGAACATGCTGTATAATGGACCAATTGTCCCATTTTCTTTTTCTGTATTTTGGTAGTTATTTATTTGTCTTTTTAAAAAGCGTTTTACTGTAATTTTTTATTGGCTTTTTAAAGTCATTGTTCCACAAATACTTTTAAAAAATACGTTTTCCAAACAATAATTTTTTTTTTTCAAAAGCGATTTTAGGCTCGGGGCCTTTTATTGAACCTTTTAATGGCATTTAATTATTTCCAAACACTTTTCCAAAAACTCTGTTTTCATTGCTTTTCATTTTTGTCCTTTTTTTTTTGCCTTGTTCAATATCCAAATAATTAAAAAAATAAAAATGTCTCAAAACACTTATTGTTTTTTTTTCTTTTTCGTACATCCTTACTTTCCAAATTTTTTTTTTTTTTTTGCTTTTTGGTCCTTTTATTTTACTTTATAGCATTAATTAATTATTCTAACACTTTCCGCAAAAACTTATATTTTATTCTATTTCTTGTTTTTGCTGTTAGTGAACTTTGTATAGGGCCTTTAATTAATTACAACACTTTTCAAAATTCAATCTCTTTTTTTTTCTTATATTGTTCCTTCGTAAAACAAAATCCGGAAACGTTCTGCAATTGACAATTTTTTTTTTAAACGCAGAGGAAAAAACGCTCATGAATATCTGCGTCCGCTAAACTCGCAAACGAATGGGCTTCCTTCATGTCCCACTTGAAGTCATATACAAAGTCCAGATGGTGACCCATGGTCGTGCTCGCTGTGTGATTTCACTTGTCTCCGTCACACCCGTAAACACGGCCTTTACACCGTGTTTTCTCGTTGCTATTAGGTAAGTTCCCTGCCTTTTACTTCCTTATCTTTTATGTACATATAATTGGTCGAAAATGTACCGTTTTTTCCCGCGAGGATAGATACCCTGAACTTGTTGTTCCATGTTCCTTCTTTGAAGATATTCTCAGAATGAATGAGATGCAAGTGTTTTACTGAAGCACTTCGATTATCCACAGGTTGCATTGACATATTGATTGACAGGTACGTTTAAAGGCGCTTACAAATCGGTACATCTGACACGCAGTGTGGGGTCTCTGCACCAAGCAAATCGGCAACATCAACACACGGTATCGGGTCTTTGTTAATAATTGGTTTACTGGGATACGTCTTTTTTCTCGGACTTATCGGTTTGAATCGGACTCGGTAGGGGTACCATACAAATCCATTTGTCTTCTATAGCATAAAACTCCAGTGACAAGTTCGTTAAGAGTCCGGGTTGAAAGTGAAACATACACTTCCGTGATCTGCTCATGTATAATTTAACGTAAAAAAAACCACAACTAATTTGTTTTTTTTAAAATAATTCGCGGAACAATGAATCCATCAGCTGACTCGATCAGTGTACTGTTTCTAGTGGGATAGTAACGGCTGTGTTTAGAATACGCAAAGATAATGGCAATAATCTTTAGTTTTAAAAAACTACAGACCACAGTCATCTGCGATGTGAGTTTGAACTTTGGACGCGCTACAATGTCTCATTGTTTCTGCAGATTAACGATAAAATGAAAACTGCGAAGCGTATTTGGACCATAATGTAGTTTAAATCAATCCCGGAATCAACTTCATCGTTTTTTTTTTTAACACTTTAACATGTTAATTGAATTCGTATCTTTATAGAATCATAAATGTCATTCATGGTGAATGGTACACACTACTATTTCCTTCATAAAAACTCTTCAAATCTGTCTTCTCATCCAGTATCATCGCAGTGTTGGCTCCGTGCAAACCAGCTCGTGATCCCGCTCGACAGTCAGCCCGCAGGAGCAACGCATTAACAGACTAGGATTCTCCATCGAATGTCTTTCGGAGACAGTGCTGAGCTGAGCATCCCTACTCCGGGTTCCCTGTTTGGTTTGAGGTAGTTGTGAGTCGTAATAT
This sequence comes from Ophioderma brevispina, assembly GCA_023653785.1. Classification (NCBI taxonomy): domain Eukaryota; kingdom Metazoa; phylum Echinodermata; class Ophiuroidea; order Amphilepidida; family Ophiodermatidae; genus Ophioderma; species Ophioderma brevispina. The sequence goes on from JAMKCH010007994.1 coordinate 59,582, forward strand.
GAATGTTTAAAGGTGCAACGAGAGATTTCACATATCAGGTGTCCCTAAAAATCGAAAGTACTAATTTTGCCCTGATGTAAAGCTTTCTATAAAAAAAATATTCCCATCTAAAAGGATTAAGCTGAGAAATGTTTCTTTGGTACACAAATTATGAAATTTCTGATTTCGTATCTGAGCAAATACGAAATTCAGCCTATGTTTTATATCGAAATATTATATAGGCAAATCAAAATAACCCCTTTTCTCTCTTTTAAGACATATCTGTAGCCAAATACAAGGTAAGAAATCTATTGAGTGTCTTGAAATTACTATTATGACACAATATATCTGGGTGCCTCAAAATCTCTCGTTGCACCTTTAATGTTGTTCTCTCGTGAGTTGTCACCACTCACCAAAATCAATTATGGCTCTCCCCTTTTCCAGAAAATAGAACCATTTGGTCTAAACTTTAAATATGATTTGGGCGAAAAAAGTTTTGCTTTTTAGATCAAATTTCGACAAAATGTGCGTAATTTATGCAAAAAGTCGCAATGCAGTGCGGTCAAAATTAAACCACTTCTAAAAGCGCATTATTATAGGTGTTGAATTTGTGTCCATTCAGTGGAATTCAATTTCTCACTTCAATATGCATGTTGATGAACTTCTGTTGAAAAGATGGTAGTTTACCAGAGGGTGTTTTGAATCAATCCACAATGCATTGCAATGTGCCTATACTGTACTAAACACATGTCCAGTACTTCGGATAAAGTATTCTAAAAGTTTAAGAACCACTAGACCCCCAAAATTTTTTTGCCCCCCCCCCCCATAATCATGCAACATCCCTCTTATATAGTACTAACGCTTTGTAGGCTAAAATGAGCGTAAAAGTCAGGTGTTTTATGTGTTAAGAATAGGATTGTTTCATGTGATTTCACATGACCCTATTGAGGGAAATTTCCCAAAACTGGTGCATTGTGGGATTGACTCAACACCCTCTGGTAGTTAACTAAATCGTATGGCAAGCTGGTTGCAACTCTTCATGTACGTACAATGTCCAATGTTATGATCTTGAATTGTAATCAATGAGAGTTTCTCAGTAATCAGTTGTCACTTTTAGTGTTGATATAATTATACTTATTTATATATCGTATCAATATTGACTATTTAGCTTTTGTATGCTATTTATTTTGTATATTGCTTTTGTGATGAATAAAATTTGATTGATTGCTTGATAAAACATCCTACCTCTTCAGTTTCTATGTACAGTTTATAGAGTGTTTCGGACTACGTCGCGAACAGGGATAGGGAGCCGTCGCGAGCAGGATTTGCAAGTTTGATTGCCGATTGCCAGGAACTTTCGTCGTCCAACTGTACTGTACTGCAACGAATTTGCGATGTTCTAAGCTTCATAATTGGTCTAGTTTTGAGGGTGAAAATTGGGCAGAAGACATTAAGTGGGCATGTATTGGGGGTAAGGTACTAGTTCCAAAATTGTTAACTTATGGCATTATCTTTTAAAATTTGGACTAATCTTTGGTGCCATAAGTTACAACTGTTTTCTGTGGAGTTCCAATGCCATTTAAGTTTTGAGATGTATATTCCTAAATAAAAAGAAAAATAATTTTCTTTTGACATACATAGCATCTCTAGAGTCGTAGAAGAATTGTCTTACAAATTTGTCACCGATGCCAATTTGTTTCCAATAAAAGTTATGTCAACATGTATACAGGCTGCCAAATTGGCAGCCCAATGTAGGTACATAACAAGGGTAAGTTTCACCTGAAAATTCAAATGTGAATTTCAAATCTGGAAAAATGGTTATCACATGATGCAGAAAGACTCTAAAGAAGCCTACAATGTAAGTTTATTGCAATAATGGAACATTAAGCCACTTGCACAGCTGTAAAGTTAGAGCAGAAAGCTGACTGTGTATCTGGCTAAATGGCACTTTTACTACACACAATCGTCATGATTAGATAGTCTATGATAACAGCGCCTAAAAAAGTCAAGCTATTAGTCATGATCATCAGGACTAGGTAAGGTACTGCCTCTTTCATTGGGTGGAGAATAAACGTCCGTCATCGGGATGATACTTCTTTGATTAGAGGGAGCAATATTTGAGGGCTAGAATTTAAATTATGTGTTGAAGTCTTCCCCAGGGCCGAAAGGCTTGTGTTTTGTTTTGTTTTTTCTTCTTTTTTCTTTGTGGAGGAAAAAGGTGGATTTTTAACGAATTGTGAGGCAAGTTGTTTCAAGAAATGGAGTACATCTACAAACTTGCCAGTGTGGATATTCATGTTCTTAAAGACGCTATCAGTGATTTATCCGAAAGAGTGAAAATATTGCAATTTGCAGGAATAGTTTAAAAGTGAAGGATAAGTCTGTAAAGTTACTTTTTTTCCAACTGAAGAATTAAGAGAAAAGGAAGGTTCAAGACGCATACGACTCTCCATTCAATTACGTGTTGTAGTAAGTGCCGTACGGACAGTAATGGGACTTTACTTAAAAATTCCGATTTTGTCTAGGTCGCTTCTGGTCCTATCATTTGCCAGGGTATGTTAGGTACCTGTACTGCAAAACATGCCACAACATTGATGTTGATGATTTTTTTTCGATTTCTGATTTATCAAATCACTGATAGTGCCTTAAATTGGGGGGGGGTAATCATAACAAATATCACATAGACGTGTTACTGAAGAGTTGTTTTTTGTTATGTCCTGTAATTCAAATGCTTTATAAGATTCATATTCATCTTGCTCCAGGTAACTTGAATGCTCAGATTGCCGAAATTTTCATCATGCAAATCTGAACCTACGACAGCACATATTTCTATAATCAAAATTATGAAAAATGAAAAACTACTTTTAAAGATTATTGATAACATATTGGTTGAGTAAAAAACAATAGTGAAAAAATGTTAAAAATATAGTCATTAAGAGTGTGAACAAGCTATCATAGCCTTCGACACCTTGGGTTGATCACAGGTGATTTGATGAAGTGGGTAAATTTGTTTTTTTTTTTTAACATCATTGGGCTGAACAAGATATATTACAGTACATATGCGCGTGAAGCACGCAAAAAATTGCATTAGACCTGTAAAATCGTGATGTGTAATCCAAATCAGAACAAAAGGCGCCGCGGACTTGCACGGAAATTACCATTAGACCATGCCCATCAAAACATTAGGGATAAATACTTCCATACCCGTGAACTTTGACGCACTGCTTCTTTCGAGAAAGTTAAGAGTTGAGCTCTCAAAATCAGTTTGATTCGCTTACATGATTTCTTCAACACTGTTAAAAAATGTTCTTATTTTACAGACTCGGAGAATTTATAATCAGGAGGAATTGTGGGGCCGCAGGTGGAAATAGCGTACAGACTTTTTCTTCTATTGATCGATTTTAGTTTATAAGACCTAGCTAATAATTTTCTGGAGGGTGTGCAAACATTCGTGCAAGTGCATTTTCAGAAATTCCAATATGGCGCCACCACTCTCAAATTCATAAAAAAAAAAACGTCCAATTTTTTTTTTAAAGCACGAGGAATTTACTAGACGGATTCTTGATGAAAATGATTTGCCCGATCATTACCACCAAATCCAATTTGGCCACCCCAAAAAATGCATATGACTCGAAAATCATTCAATTGACCATACATCATCAAAGGGAATTAGGTAATCATAGCATAATTTGGGGTTTACACCAAGAGGAACTCCATAATTGACATTTCGAGTGTAGTAACATGCTTACCAATTCAAAGATGGGAAGCCATATGGTTGCATTTTAAGACTTGAATAACTACAAATTGTCATAATTTGTCATATATCTTGGCCGTCATTTTAAATTTTAAGATGTTGTCAAAACAAAATGCCAGATATGAGTTTTGTAATGTCAGAGACTAACATCTGATACTAATTTCAACTTTGTAATAAATTTTGGAAAAGTTCTTAACTCAATACCACTAAAGATGATAAAGAATTTTATAGGTTTAAAGAAAAGAGTCAAAATATTAAAGCCCCATACCTTAATTAACCTGTACAATAATATTAGTGGGTTGTAAACTTATATAAATACATAAACATAGGGTTTTAAATATCTTTAAGCGGCTATATTGGTGCCATCTTGAATTTGGAAAAGTCCATTGACAGAAAAATACCAAATAAGGGTTTATAGTTATCAACTACATTTATCTCATAAATATAAACATTAAGCATGCCTATAGACCGCTTTAGACTCATGCCTATTACACTGGAAAATGTGCAGAACACACTTACGTATCCGGATGTGTTCGAAATGAATTCTAGAGGTGTTAAAAACTCTTGCAGAGTGTATGTTCACTTTCTACACAGATTTTGCAACACCTTCGGATCTGTTTACGTGTATAGGATGTTTTCTGTATATCATAAAATAGATGAAAGAGTTGGACCATTTAACGGGTCCGTATGTGAAATTCTACTTTGAGAAGCATATTGTATTTTTTGTGCAATGGCAATGATCAAATCACATTACTAACACACTTTTCTCGTTTAAGTTTTTTTTTTTAAACACACAAGAGTACCGCCAACATGCATTTGTCTCTATAAAACATCTTTAGAGATTTTCAGTGATTGGACATGGGTTAGCAGCCATATGATTTTCAAAAATGCCACTGACCAAATTTTAACACCTCAAAAATTATTGGCTTAGTCCTAATGAACTAAACTGTCGATAGAAAAAAGTCTGTAACCAATTTCCCATCCTATCATTTATGGGCCTGGTTCGAATCTGAGTTAACCCCCCTGGTAATGTATAAAATACTCATGATTAATAAATGGTGATCTTTGACATTTGAATGTTTTCCCTCCTTTATTGTCTTTTTTCTCGAAAGCGTTTGCCTGAAATGTTTTACATTCACGTGGTTACGTAAATACAACCGTTTGTATGATGTTATAGCTACAACGTTAAAAATATGTGAGGAAGATCGAAATAAGTTTAATCATTAACATTGTTTAAACAAATCAAAACCGACAATAACGTTAAAAAGCTGTGTTTTCACGTCGTTATTTTACGTTCTCTACGATGTCTCGTTTTTACGGCCCAGTTATTTTAATTCTGCACGTTGTGAGTCCAGCTGCCAGTCCCCCCATAAACAAACGTTTTTTTTCACAGTTTTATTTTTAACCGTGAATGTACATGATCTATGCAGCTACAACCAATTTACACAATTAATGAATATATTAAAGTAAAATATGTTCATGAATGAAAACAACCCATCATTCAACACCATTTAAAAATTTACTTTTAAATTAATAAAGCTTCCAAAAATGGGCATGTGAGGACCAATGTCAAATACCAAATGTTACCAAGAAGCCATACTGCCACCCTTATTTACCAGATACAACGCCTTAAATATAGGGATTGTCTATTATGTGTACTAGTATTCCATTAACAAATTGCGGTATTTTAACGGCTATTTTAGAAAACGGTCTGACATTCACAAGTATGGCAAGGAGAAATATTAACAAACTACTAACTTCGTCGGCCTAAATAAGGAGTGACGTTCATCGCGTTCACGCCACGTCTTAAACGTGCGACGAGATATAATCGCGAGCGCGCAAAGTCGGTGTACGAGATACGCATGCCCAACCATCGACAGCGAGACGCTATGACATCACTCCTTAGTTCAAGCCGACGAAGTAATATATATACCAAATATTGACTTGCTTTGAGCGGGCATGGGTGAAAATATACGCCCAAGGTGATCTCGAAACCATACTATGCCCCCGAGCCGTAAGCCGAGGGCATGGTATGGTTTCGAGATCACCGAGGGCTACAGTTTCACAACCATGTCCCGAATAACAAGGCAGTTAATATGTGTTTTATATACCGAATATATAGATTCTTGTCATCTGATTGGTTAAAAAGAAACATTCTAAGCCAAGATTCTTTAACATAGGCCTAATATGTGTAGGCCATAGTTTAAGTAACAAAAATTTCGTGAACTTAACGATAGTTCTCCAGGATCCAACTCTAAGTGTTCCAATTAAACAATCCAAATTTAAACAGCAAAACCGCGAAACAGTAACAAGTTAAATTCCAAAAGTTCCATTCTTCAATTCCTGTCAACATTTTTAAAAAGTCTGCATCATGTCTCGTAAGTTCTTCCTGCCCCGATTGCAAAAGTACAGCGTTATAATCCAGGAACACCTTGTCCTGTAGACCGTGTGGATCATTCAAATCCAGTGACTCTTGAAATTAAGCTGCCCATGTCTTCTTGGCGATATGGGATTTTGGCTTTACAACATTCTTACAAGCCTTACCTTGCTGTTTCAGGGTTGCTGAGGAAACATTGAAAAACTCGATGAAGAATTGGGCAAAATCTTCAGTTGACCTTTGATATCAACTTCCTGGTGTTAAGGAAGTGACGTTGGAGTACAAAACGGATCGACCCCATTGACTTTTGCTATACAAAGTGGCAATTTTGACTCGGCAAGATGCGTAGCATTCATCGACTCCCGAATTCGGCAACCTTTCCACGGCCTGCAGATTGGTAGTCACCGCTGTCAAATAATCCTCGAATATCTGCAAGGCGATTTTACCTGCGTTGGTATTAGCACTGTCAGCTGGTCTATGAGTCATTAAGACCTTCGTCTCTCAAACAAGCTCAAAGCTGCTGTGATTCAGCCATTTCGTTGCCTGTCGGGTTGTTTGTACCGACTTTTGGACCATCACTGTGTGGTAAATGTGAAAACAAAAATCCCCAAAAAGCGATCGTCTGCTTAAACACACAGGACATGTGACCCCGTGGGCGAGTTGGACGCGGTTTACTCTCTTACCCCAGCTTCAATATGTACACTCGTATACGGATGTATAGTCCGTACGGCAGTCTCTATGCTGGGAAGAGGGTCCCGGGCATAGTTCATGAATGAGCTGCCCGCTCTCCCAGGGCTAGTTCATTTGTTCAATTCTTGAAGCTAATTGAAATTTATGCCTCCATTTTAACCAATCAGAGGAAAGGAATCATATATGAAGGTATTAATAGTATAGACAACTTTTTTAACGAGAAATAAGAAAGGTGTTTCACGGATCAATCCGTGCGAACATCCGGTCCTATTCTGTGGAACAATTGGGGAAACATCTACAAATCTAAAGCAGTACATCACTTCGCAAACAAATTTAAACGTGAACTTATTTCCAAATATAAAGAATAGTTTTTGCATTATTTTATTTATTTACTGCCATATGCCGTTGATGGCAATTTGAGCAAATTGAATCAGGGTGCATTGTTCATTGGCCGTTTTTCTGTGTTTTGTTGTTGTATGTCCTTATCTTAAGATATGTTTTAACATCAACTTGCAGGGGTTTAACCCCCCCCCAGTCTGTTCTTATTGGCCCCTTTGGTCACTCCTCCATAATGTTGTTTTCTGTAAGTTGTTTTGTGTCAACATGATTTTTTATGATATAAAGTTGACAGTGAAGTATCAAGCAATGCAGACGAACCGACCTGGAACAACAACATACGCAATTTTCAATGGCGGCCATGGACTATTCATTTATTTCAAGATTGTTATTATCTCTTACATGTTTTATCAACCACAACACATATATTAACCCTTACACGCAACTTCTCTGATATCCAAATGTATATACTTTATTGGCAATACTGGCGCAGACAGGCTTTAGAATACAAAATATTAATAGCTCTGTCTAATTGAGAGTGGTATGTATACCAGCATTGTTGTATATTAATATAGCTTTTGTGAGACAGAAGGTAAAAAATATTGCAACGTCCATTTCACTACGGGCGATTCAATATTGCTAACACATTTTGGGAATATTTGGCAGATAGCTAGACAATACTTTGTAAAATGTCAAAATCCTGTCTTGATTGCTTAATTAACAAGATGATTAGTTCGGTTCACATATGGGGACGTGCCATATTGGGACGGGCACACAATAAGTGCCACTTTCTACTAGGTGGGTCAATCTTAAATATTTGATCTTAATGGCCTCTCCCATAATGGCAACGCTCCACGGTATCAAATCATGGCGAGTTTTCATGCGCTGTATATCGAGTTTATCCCGCTATATGTCGAGTTTCCGCGCTGCCTATCCAGTTTGGACTCTATGTGTCCGAGTTTCATAATCATGTCAGAAAATCTATGTCCGAATAAATCGTTTTTATGCCGAGTTCTAAAAAACTGGCCATGATTTTTTTCAACATGTGCAACGGGACATGATTTTTTTTTCTCAACATGAGCAAACTCGCATTTTTTTCTTACCATGAGCAAACTCGACATATTTTTTTCTCACATGAGCCAACTCGACAAGATTTTTTCTCAACATGAGCAAACCGACATGAATTTTGTTTTACACATACACCCCAAAAAATCATGTCCAGTTTTTTCCGCCTCATGGTGGAGAAAAATCATGTCGAGATTTTGAAACTGGACATGATTTATGTCAAACTCACCATATAGAGAGCAAAAACTCGATGTATAGAGGGCAAACTGGACCATATCCGCCCGCGATGTAAACTCCACATATAACGCTGCACACTCAACCTTGGCGAGGGAAAAACTCGATACACAGCGGTTGAAACTCGACATGCGCGGAAAACTCGCCATGATTTGCTACGTGGAGCGTAAAACTGGACATGATTTATGTCAACTCCCCATAGAGAGCACAACTCGATTGTTGTGTATCGAGGGAAAAAATGGACAGATAGCGCTGTAAAATCGAATATAAACGCTTTGCACCACTCGACATATGGCGAGGGGAAGGAAAACTCGATACACAGCGCCTGAAACTCGACATGCGCGGAAAACTCGCAATGATTTGATACGTGGTGGGACGTGCCATAATCCCACACACATTCTTCCCCATACTCCTTATTATTAACTCAACAAGTTATTATGTCTTTCATAATGTGTGTGTTTAAACTTGACCAATCTTAAATGTTTTCAACTCACGTATAATTATATATAATTATTATAGATGATTTGAATGTATTGTATTCATTATTGTCTTACTGATAATTATACCTGTATATCATTCTTCCTTTGTTTAAACACTAAATTCCGATATTGTATTGTATTTTCCATACCATTGTATATGGAAGATGAGGTGTGATAAAATAATGTCTATTTCTAAACGATGTGACAAACCCGAATCTCTTTTTCGGCCATTTGGTATATCCGGACCCCCCCCCCCCTTTGTATGTTGATGGGTCCTTTTTATTTTAAATTTTAGGAAAAACTCAGTCCACCAAACTTGGGTCACTTTCAGATGTTGGTTTTAAGTTGAAAATGTTTTAGTTACTTACACGGGCAATTTATTTATAATTATTTTCTGTTCAAATTCATACCAATATGACCGTATGACAAGAAAGGAATACGTTCTTTTTGTAAGAATTTTAGGAAAAACTAGTCCACCAAACTTGGGTACAACTTCAGATGTTGGTTTTATTGAAAACGTTTAATTACTTACACTGGCATATTTAGTTTGGATATTTTTTCTTTTCAAATCAATACCAATTATGACCGATATGACTAAGAAAGGAATACTGTCTTGTTTTGTCAAATTGTAAGAAAAACTAGTCCACCAAACTTGGGTACAACTTCAGATGTTGGTTTTATTGAAAACGTTTAATTACTTACACTGCATATTAGTTTGATAATATTTTCTTTTCAAATTCAATAGCAATATGACGATAGACTAAGAAGGCAACGTTCTTTTTGTAAGAAATTGTAAGAAAAACTAGTCCACCAAACTTGGGTACAACTTCAGATGTTGGTTTTATTGAAAACGTTTAATTACTTACCTGGCATATTTAGTTTGATAATTAGTGTCTTTTTCCATTCAATACCATGACCGATATGACTAAAGAAAAGGAATACGTTCTTTTTGGTAGAAAAAAAATTGGTTTAATACTTCCTTGTTCAGCTTGCACACAGCTGATGTACTACTCGTGATACTACCGCAAACCAAAAAAAAACTTATGATGGCAGGCAAGGCAAGTTGTATTATTTTTTGTTGAAGATATGAGAGGATGGAGGCATTTTCAGAAATGCTAAGAAGATATCTTCTTTTTTTCCATAAGCCTCTATAGCCTTGTTTTTCTTCTTTTTTTCATTGAGATGAGTATAGATTTAAATAATTAAAGTCAATGTGATTTTGTCCTTATCGCGGTTTACCAGGCTCGTGATAATTGAAAAGAATGGTCGTGTTGAAAAAAATAGCCCGATTTTAACTAGTGAATAAGTCCTGTCGTGTTTGCTATTAATATTTCGAAGATTGAAAGTATACACAAAACACATAATTAATTTCTAAAGTTTCAACCCTGACAGCCCATGTCATTGTACCTGTAGAAACCCTAACTAAATACTTTTGACAATTTTCTAGTCATCTTCTTTTAATAGTCTGGTGATCACAACCTTGAACGGAGATATTGACTTCATAAGGTTGTACCAGTTTTTCCCAATGTAAAGTTTGAATAGTGGTAATCCCGAAGATCACCCTTCCACGACGAAAAGCTATCATAAGTCAAATCACAGACACTGTAGAAAGACTGGCTAGCTGCATGATTGAGCGTTGAATGAGATGTCGACATCGGCTTTCCCCACGTCCAGTCTACACTCTAAAAACAGTGTTTAGAAAGTAAGGCAAGGTGGTGTTTATAGGGTTAAATTAAACAGTTGGTGTTTGATATTTGACATGTTTTAGAGATTAACCGATCTAAACGCCTTAATCTCTAAACATGTCAAATATCTAAACACCAACTGTTTAATTTCTAAACCCATGTTTTTAATTTTCTAAAAAGCACAAAGTGTTTAATTGCTAAACAATAACCCTCTAAACACCACTTTGCCTTTATTTCTATACACTGTTTTTACAGTGTAAGAATTCATTCTCATTACACAACGAAAGTACCATAGTGCTAATGAAAATCGCCACGTCATTTTTAAATATCTGTAAAACATGCATACATTTATAACTTCACTGTTTATATACCCGCACAAAATCTTAAAATAACCCTCGTCTACCTTATCCATTTTTTGTAACAACACAGCCGGGGTGGTTACCACTCCATGTGATTTTCATTATTGAACATCCGCTTAGTCTAAATTTTGTACCACATTATAGCTTAGAGTTTCCTTCTTTCAATTTGTATCAAACAAGTACCACTTTCCCATTTGACTCACTATGACGTCCAAATACATATACTGAAAAATTCAATAATTCTAACACTCCTTTTTTAATTTATGAGTCTAGTCTAACATGGTCAGTTAAGTCCCCTAGGACCTTGTATAAGTGTCCGGAACTGTGTTCCGGACACTTAATACAAAAAATCGTTTTAGTTTTTTGCAAAAAGTTTGTTATTTTTGAGGTAGGCTATGTGGGCACATGCTTAAATCGGCTTTGTAAAAATGAGGGCGCCCTTCCACGAAATTTCGTAATGTCCCCTTTAAGTGATTCTAATTGTGACGCTCACGTAACACCCATAATAGTCGGTGGCCATGTGTGTTCCAGTTGGGATTTTGATGTTTATTTTCCGTTCTCTGCGGGAACTTTTAATTATGATATGCATTGCAACCAAAAACATGATGGTGCCAATTTTCGAGTGGGTTGTTCAGCATTTTACATGCAAATTAGGTATGACGTAATATTCAAAATTAAATACACCCAGTACCCAATCAAATCAACCGTTAAGCTTCCTTTTATCATTCTTTATAACCAGTCACAAGGGTACAGGAAAATGGAAAACATGCGCATCCCGCAATACTCAATATGGCGTCCAAAAATGAAAAATATTAAAAATGCAGATATGGGCCAAAATAATCCTTAATATGAGGAAAAAACATACATATATGTTTAACATTTTTAAAAAAAAAACTCTTATCAAGCATTATCTTGCACTTCAGATCCAGGTGGGTACTAAAAGTCTCCAAAAAAGTTCCATCCAAAAATGGCAAAATTGTGAATTAAATTAAACTTGACTAGATATAATAAATGTGTGAAGAAACCAGTAATTGATTTAAGGGCGTCGTAAACTCTTGTCAGGCATATACTATTTAATATCATCTTGACTTATTCCATGATGGCAGCAAATATGGACGTCTTCAAATTTCGGTTAAAATGTACAATTACCATCTGGGATATATTAGTTATATTATCCAGAAATCACCTTAAAAGTCGAGTTTTCAATATGAAAATATATAACCTTGACAATTGAAACTCGTGTCTAGTAGATTTTGGTTTGTTAACATCCTTTAAATGAAAAAATTATGGCAATTATTTCCTTATGTTTAATTCTTTAAACATACCAATAAACTGCCATGGTACCTGTTTTCACTTGGACCAACATCCTGAAATTTAAGACTGGAACAAATAAGTATATTAATATATATATAATATTGGGGGATAAAACACATGTCTCCTACAACAATTTACCTTTACAATAATTTCTGGCTGATAAATAAACTAAATATAATACAGTCATATGTAATTGATAGGCTTTTGGAAAATCTGAAACGGTTTTAACGTTATGGGTCGCCATATGGGATTTCTCCATTGTATCAAAACGGAAAACAACAGACACGAGTTTATAATGGTCAAGGAAAATAAGCTACACTGTAAGATACAATTTGTGATGGTATACCCAAAATATACATTTAATATGATATGTAAATGTTTATCTTCAAAGCGCCCCCCGTTTTGGACCGCCATCTTCAATTTGAAGGCGCTATCAAGGTGGAGGAAACGCCCCAGCCAGCTAAGGTTTGTAATGGTCAAAGGATATATTCGGACCGGTTCAGTGACACCGTCATGGATTGAGGTTTCTCCGATTTTTTTATGACGTTTAATTCGCATAAATAATATATTATCAATGCTCAGAAAGAAGAAAAATTGCAACATCGATTTTTTGATAAAGTGGTTAATGTTCTTAGATCCACTACAAACATTAGAAAATACAACACCGAAAGGCCCACGGGAACAAGTTTCCCTTACATACGGCCACGAACTATAAAAGTATACCGTCTCAGTAAACCGTTGGCTTACACGGTTTACTGAAATAAAAGGCTGCTATCTACTGAAGATGAATAGCTTTTCATTATTATTTTGACACACCTAAACTGACAAAAACGAGGTCAGAAAAGTCATAGAAAGACCTGACCTTGATACAATCACTGAAAAAAAAGAAGAAATTCATTATAAACTCCCATAGACCCATGTGCAAACGAGCATCACAAAACCTGACTAAATGGCAAAAGTAATAATACATCATATAATTACTATCTTTGGATCCAATACAACTAGACAGAGAATTTTATACGATTTTGAGAAAAAAAAAATTGCGCATTCTTAAACTACTTTTACTCTAAGGCTTGATTTTGAACTATTACGTTAAGGGATTACCATAATGAACTATTCTTGTTTTCTCACTTGGATGTCCTTGACTTGCCTAACTTGACCAAAATGTCATGTTATTCTGTTGTGTTTTCTTAGGTATAATAAGACCAAAATTGTTTCTGTTTGGAAATACTCCTGTAAAGACAAAGCAGCGTTTAGAAAGGTGCAATTATTGTTTTTTTATTAAACATGTCAAATCCTCTAAACCTTGAAGTCAGATGCTAAACATGTTTGGAGTTTAAATATGTTTAGATTATAAATTTTCAAGGTGCTAAAAAGTGTTGCAAAAACTGTTTACAAAGATGTTTAATTCATTCCATCATCTTTACTCTAAGTTATAATGAGTTGTTTTCACTTACAGTTTGTATAAAACATAGAAACGAACTATACAATAAAGGTTTATAAAGCATCTCCCAACAATGATATGTAACAAAAACAAAAATAACTAATAAATATAGAAATAAATGAACTAGCTTAATCAAGACTTCTCACAAGAAATTACTACTCCAATAATTATTAACATCCTACAAATACAACATAAAAAGCACTGGCAAACATCAACAAGTCAATCGTGTGCAAACACTCAAACCTAAGGCCCCTTCCTACTTTTCCCTGATGGCTCTATCAAGATTTCTGACGCCAAAATCTCTCCAACAAGTTCAACTCCTTTTTTGCCAATGTTGGTCTGAACTTGCCTCTAAGATCCACTCCTCTTCTCTATTGTCTGACTTTGTTGATGATCCCCATTCCAACTCCATCTTCCTTCAATCTCCCAGAGATGAAAAGGAGGTTCTTGGCATCGTTAAGAAATTCAAGAAGGAAAGCGCAGGCTCTGATGATGTTAGCCCTAGCAGTGTCATTCCTTCATCTCAACCCCTTACCATCCCTACATCTTTACCCTTTGCTTGGTCGCTGGTAGCTCCCCCTCAGCTCTCAAGTTTGGCAAAGCCATTCCTGTCCTGCAAAAGGATGGATCCCATGTCTTCTTCCATGTTTTTTTCCAAAATCCTTGAGCGCCTTAACTATAACAGGCTGATAATTTTCTCACCCGCTTCCAACCTTCTTCCTGACAACCAATATACGGCTTCGCAAACACCAACTCACAGAACCTTCTCTCTGGATATCTATAACAACATCTCTTTCTCCCTTGCTCTCAACTATCACACTATTGGTATCTTCCTCGATTTATACAAAGCCTTCGACACGATTGATCATGATATTCTAGCTTGCCAATCCACCACTATGGTAATTCTGGTCTTCCCTTAGACTCCTTAGATCTTCTCTCCATTTATCTACCAATACATTTCCATTCACTTCTTTGGTCCAATCTTCTGATCTTCTTCCAGTTTCCTGTGGTGTACCTCAATGTTATATACTGGGTCCCTTGCTCTTTTTCTCCTATTGTCAATGATTTTAATTCCGTCTTCTTCTTCAACCACTTTGTATTTGTAATTATTTGGCCGATAATACCAAAATATTTCTATCACACAAAACCCTCAACACTCTCACAAACATATTAATAAATGTCTCACACACACTGTTTTAAAGCCAACAAATTTCGCTATGTATCCAAAACCTAACTATATTTACTTCACAAAGAAAAAACTACAAACCAGCCAACCAAAATCATGATTGACAATACACCAATTCACCCCGTAACCCATACAAATTTCTGGGTGTATACTTGACCAAATCTTTTCTGGAAATATCATTCTCAAAACTACAAATCAATTTTCTAAAAACATCGGAAACTTATAGAAAACTCCGCAACACCCTTCCCAACCATATCTTATTCTCTTTATACAACACACTAATACTCTTACATAACATACTTGGGCAATACACTGCAAAAACAGTGTTGAGAAACGTGGTGCAAATTAGACTGTTTAGAGATTTGACATGTTTAATTCCTCAAACCTTGCATCAAATGTATAAACACCTAAATGTCAATCCCTAAACATGTTTAGATTTGTAAGAACATTTTTAGATTAACATAAGGTTTTAGATATTAAACAGACTTTCAAATGTTTTAAAACGTGGTGCAAAATATGTTTAAAGGTGTTTAATGTTCTAAGGCACTGTTTTTTGCAGTGTACCTTGATAATACCCAACTGTCCTGGACGTCTTCTATTCGAATAAATTGGAACAATCTATTCAACTTTTCAAAAAAACGTAGCCATACGCCTCATTAATACACTGAATACACATCTCATACTACGAACCAATGTTCCCCAATCTGACAACTCTTAACATTTTTGATTTAAAGAAACTACAAAACAAGCGATTTTCATGTATCGTTACAACTCAACACCCTCCCCCCAAAAAAAACTCCTTGGCTAACTATGTTTCCAAACATAGTGATTATACACACATATTACAATACCAGAAATGCAACAATCAGCCAAACAAAACCCCATCAAACCTATTAAGTGCTCAGTAAAATACTCTGGTCCCAAAATATGAACACACGTAGTAACAGCTCATAAACTCTAAAACCCTTAAGTCTTTTAAATTTAATCGAAAACAGAGGGATTAAGTAATAAATATTTAAATTAAAACTTTTTGATACATGGTATGGGAACGTAAGATTAACCATCAGTCATAAAACTGTCATCAGTATTTCCTCCCCCCCAATTTCTATAGTTGACCACTCATACCGTTATCCTTCTTTTCTCGTTCTTAACTGTTCGCCACGTTCGCCATGTTCTTTTCCCCCTGCATCTCTTGTTTACACAATAATTGTCAATGTCCTCTTCCTGTATCTTCATGTTCTGTCTTGTCTTTTCCTGTCCTTGTATGTATTAAATTATATCTTAACTTGTATATTTTTGGTGGGGGCATGCTCCAAGAAGTCCTCAACTTCATTATGGCCTCTCCGTATTTGATATCATGCCATTTCTATTGTATATTTTTTTTTTCCCTTTTAATATGTCAATATTATATCCTATAAATTGTAAATAATTGATCATTATGCTAATGTTTGGCTGAATGATAATGCTAATAAAAACTAATTGATTTGAACTTGAATATAGTGAATTCTGAAAATTTGAAACTACATAATGTTCTTCAGAC
Source organism: Ophioderma brevispina (assembly GCA_023653785.1). Classification (NCBI taxonomy): domain Eukaryota; kingdom Metazoa; phylum Echinodermata; class Ophiuroidea; order Amphilepidida; family Ophiodermatidae; genus Ophioderma; species Ophioderma brevispina. The sequence goes on from JAMKCH010007994.1 coordinate 76,024, forward strand.
AAGGATATATTATTAAAGCATATTAGCACCTTAAGAGCGCCCCCAATTTCAAAATTTGTTATTTTTTTCAGTTTTTTAATTTTATTAATTTTGGTAATTGTCTACGAAACTACTACACCTGCAAACGCGAGAATGCGAAAAAAATGCGTATTTATCATAAAATATAAGACGGATTTGATAATTAAATTGCGGATACGCAGATTAGACTTGACGGCCGGAGCTGAAATGACTATGTTGATGTCAGTCCAGATGAAAAATAGTGACCACTCGAGAAGATACCTATAACTCTGAACTGGCTTAACCATATAAAACAACTATGGATGAGGCTGTAACACGATCATGGCGCATATTTCCCCTGGCCTGTATTTCATATGGAAGGCCATTTCCAGCCAGCCGTTGAATTATTATAGGCTGATCCCGATAATTATTCTAATACACAAATTCCTTCGTTGTGACACAGAGACATTTCGAGCTCTAACCATTCCAGGTAGGCCCCCTATAGTTTACTATCCGTTTATTTATACAATGCAATCCGTGTAAGAATCTCACCCCACCAACTTTTCTCCTCGCAAATTTTTTGAAATGAGGGACCGCTCTTCACAAAAAATGTGCTAATATAATCTTGCTCTGGAGATAACCAGCGCACACAATATCTACCTTTTATCATAGGACATTTGTCTCCTGAAGCGTTCTACCTACACCAGTTTACTCGCCTTCTCAGGACGGTGATGTATGAGCATCATCAAGATCAAGGTTATGATAATATTACAAACCAGGCAAACTCTATATGATACTGTTTACTACAAGATTCTACCAAAGATATTGGCACTACCATTACCAGTGACGTTGTTAAAATGGATATGCATGTGCCCCCCAAAGCGCCCGGAATGGGCAGGTATAAACAATATGGAACCCTCCCCTGTCCAAGCTGTTAGGGGAGCGATAAGTATTAACGGCAAAGGAACTGAGCAATTGACGCGATATATATTTAGGACACGAAAAGTGAACATGAACATCTCTTTACTGCCTATTATAGTATAGAGTAAGTAAGGAGGAGGACCAGAAGAACGGTCGAGAGATAGAATTCCAAGAGAAGATAATCAGTAGCTGCAACAATGCATGGCTTCAATGGAGGGTTTTTGTACAGCTACTGATGAGAATCGTATAGAGACAGGCGCCGTCGCCACTAAGACATGTTGTCCAGGGGTGGTGATAAAAGCCTGAGACAAGTATTGCTGCAGTAAGAGGAAGATCCTCGGAAAGCCGTAGTAAGCGAATAAACAATACAACTAACGAGAGCACGGTTCGACGGTCCACTTAAGGAGCCGTTGAAAATTCTCCTAAGTAGAGCTTATACAGACCATTTTTCTATTCTATTTGAACTTGAACAACGCAAGTGCCTTGATACAAACCGGGAAAAGCCGAAAGCCCGAATGGGGGTAACAGTGGCCGCTTTAAGAAGCGCCCTGCATGAGGTGCAGGCGGCAGTAGAGCCCCTGCCGGGTCCAGGGGCGGAGCCCCCGGACGCTCTAGGATTTAAGCCCCATATATCAGAAACTTAAACAGGAACCACTGTTGAGCGTAATCAAAGCTAGAAGACCCAAGGTAAAGGACTGGTTTCTAACTTTGCTCATGAGACGGTCATTATACATGCTATAGCGTGTATGCCAAGAGAATTGCAATCATGTTTGCCAATGTTTTTATATGGGTTCTGCTCAGTGCAGGAGCGAGACCCCTTCTGGGGCATCGAGGGGCGCAGCCCCGGAAGCTCTTGGATTAGCTATTCAGAACCTTCAAGATAACCACTTTTGAGGGGTAAATGGATAACCAATCAAAGAAAAGACTGTAGTGGTTTTCTAACTTTGGTCACTGATACAGGCAGTATAAGCTTGTACGCCGACGGGGAAACATTACACAGTATAGCTAAGCGCCAAGTACAAGTCTTTTTAAGGCCGAATCAGAGATTTACTGAAGAGGGCCGCTCAAGTTCAAAAAAAAATTTTTCTTGCATGTACATGATGCTTGTCCATTATATAATCACCGGTGTGAAATTAGCTAAGCTTAAATCGAATCCTTAATAGAGAAATCACAACTTTGTTATAAAAGCTCCTGGGATCCGCGAATTTTTGATACACAGTATCTTGGACCGTAATACTACACGTAAATGTTTACTGCATCAAAACGAAAAATCTGATTCATCTCAAATTCGGAATTGGGCATTTTAGGTACTAGCTTTAGTACGAGGTGACTATTTTCAATATACACAAAAAAATAATATTTTGAATCTCTGATGTAGACTTAACTCGAAGACTGCGGTGACATGAGACAGAGCCCTGCCGGAGTCAGGCGGCGAGAGCCCGCGCCCCGGAACCTCTTGGATTTTAGCTATTAAGAAGGTATTTTTGAAAGGTTAAGTAAAGTAATTAATTCAAATGACAGGCAGTAGACCTATAAGTTATTTGCTGCGGGAGGGGCTAGAGGAATCACTCCTACCAATTTTTTCTGACCACCTTCAGCTAACCGACTGAAAATCCCTAAATACTGGTAGACCAAACTGCGAATGCGCCATGGCTCCCCTCGTGCTTCTAAATTTATTACACATTTGACTCACTAATGTACTTTGCTTGCGCCCACATTACCAATCATGCATTACCGTGGTTTAAGCATTAGCCTTTGAACAAACTAATTGGAGTGCACGGGAAGCCAAAATATTTGATGATATTGGATTTATGAAGTATGGAGTATCAATCTCAAGCGTTCCTGATGCCATCTCCTGTTGTTTCATTCTACTTCCCAATTCTCTCTTTGTTATCCTCGTCTTTCCCTCTTTACTTTGCTTCTCTTTATTCCTTCTCTCTCTCTTTATCTTCCCTTTTTCTTTTTTCTCTTTTTGAGGATCGCTGGCCGGGGGGATGTTCCACCCCAAACCCCCATGCGCGCACGGCCTGCCGCCAATGAGTTAGAGATGAAACATTGCTAATAATACAAAATACGATCACAAACTTACATGTTAGAAATGTGTCATCTCTAACGATTACATGACAATGACTGTACAGTATCTGTCATTGGCAAGACAATAGACATTGTGGTGAAGACTAATATCTTCTCTATGAAATTCCCATCCAAATGCATCCCCTCCTATAGTGATTCGGTTTTGTTTGTTTGTTTGTTGTTCGTTCACCCGTTAAAGTGCAATGTAGCCTGTTGTCTGATATGGATTATTGAAATAAGTTGAACTCATGTTTGGTTAGTACCTGCAATGATCGCAGTCTTTGGACCACTTTTCTTGTTTTATATACAGTCATCATCGGTAACATTATTCGGAAGCCCAAAGTATCAATCTACACATTATATGCTGAAATTCCAACTGATTTGCTTGCGATTCCAAAAAAACTGGCGGCTGCCTGAATAGCATAACGAGATTGTCATTATAATAAATGATATCAACGAAATGAATGACAAGAAAATGCTGAAGTAGTTTGCACAGCAAACACAAATGTTTTTCCTTGAGGGCATCGCCCCTTACAAACTTATTGAAGTGGAGCATGACTATCTCCTCCAAATTGGTGATGAACGAACTTCCGTCATCCAAAATAGGAAATTTGAGAGTGGCTTTTTGATCAACCCTTGTCTGTGAAAATATCAAGTGAACTCTATTTCAAACGGTAAACTATTCATCCCCAGGAAAATATAACAGAATTCGTCGCTACATCACTGCGAAGCTGACCGCCATTAGTCGTTGTGCTATTGTTGTTCCCGTTTGACTATGCAAAATCTACGCTTGGTAGATATTACGCTGAAATAAGAAAGTTATATAGATTAGACACTTCAAACACGACGAGGCCTGCGGCTTATTTTGTTGTGATGAATTATGGCCTTGCGCCGAGAGAGCTTCATGGCCCGTTACCTGGTTAAACGAGAGAGTATCTTTAAAGCGCTTTCATCCTGAACTTTAGGCCGACCCTCTACTGCTAACCTGTCCGCCACCTCTCTATTCATGTTCTTCGGAGGCATAGGGCCTGCGACGCCTGAGCCTTCTCCGGGCAATTTCTTTGCGTTCCACGTATTCGTCGACCAATTATGAGAAAAGCATTTGTTCTGCTGGACCGCGCCTCTGGAATTGCATTCGCCATTTATCTACATGCAACGTGTTTTAAAAAAAACCCCCCCCGAGCACTCACCGTTCAATTTATAGAACAGCTTCATATGTTAAGCCCTGGTGCATATATTTATTTAATTGTATTTGTTAGCGAATGTAAATTTTATGTTGTTGATTATTCACTCTATTATTAGATATTCGATCTAAGGTAGATTTAAGGTAATTTTTAAATGCGTAATGTATATCGCTTATTATTATGAAACAATTGAATAGCCGCTTAACAATGTTAGGGCAATTAAAAAAAATGGAAGCATAGACGTGCTATATCAAAAAGCATGGTTTTGCCCAAATTAACAACGAGCGACCCCCCAATTTTGAAAAATTTTAGGAGCGCGGGGTACTTCATATTTGGAAAAAAGGACATTGCTTATAGAAGCATTTGAAGAGGCGTCTGATAATTGAAAGCTGATTACGATGCCCGAATTTACGGCATAAGCTTCAAGCACCCACTCCCTGCCAGAAAAAATGGCGGCACCCGCTCAGGCCTCTTTTTCTGGTGGGCAAACGGGGGGGGGGGGCGGGGGCAAAGTGAATTGAGGGAGGGCACAAAAGTGAAATTCTGGGTGGCGGAGTAGTATCAAATATTTGGCAGATTTAACCAATTGTTGGCCCCAAATCGCATGCATTTTTCCAATTATTGGGTGATTGTTTGGCCCCAATCGCGAATTTGCCAAACCCCACATCTTTTACTTCCGGCCGCGGGTGGGGGGGGAACAACTAGGCGGGGAAGAGCGTTAGCGGGCGGGGGCAGGCAAACTAGACAGGGAAGGCAGAAAAAAAATGGGGGGAAGCTTCAAGCTTTTGCCCCCCCCCGCCCCCCCCGTGGCCCGCCGCCACTGCTCCTGCCCTGGCTTTTGCTGTATATTTTGTTCTCTAACTGAAAAACACTAAGACTTTCCCCATTATATCACAATCACGCAACAAACAGAATGCAGACAAGACGACTAATTCAATATTTCTTATAAAAAAGGTTGTCTTTACTTGGGTCAAATTGTACGCGTGCCAATAGTTCTGAATAAACCCATAGTTGTGAAGCTGATAGCCTCGATGACGATGTTGTTTCATCCATGATTGGTGGTGTCTTTCAAAAGTTATTAAAGCAACGTACCGAAAACGAAAATCATTGTTAATTCGTAAATATTCGTGATCATCAAACCATGTCCTTCAAATCACGTAGTAACACGCACCTTATATGTAAGCAACAAAACAACGAGGCCATACCGCAAAATGAAATGCTGCGTGTAATAGTCTTTAGATTATGTTCCCGTTTTGGTTATAGTATAACAAAAATGCATTTTTAAATTTGGCCAAATCGACACATTAGTTTCGTTATTTAGAGTTCATACTTTAAAATGTAATAAAGCGTTGTGGAATTGAATATAAAAATTGTTATAGTATGATATGATAAAATATGGAACGATCGAATTGCATCAAATGTATTTTTCACGAAAAGTAAACTCTAACCTAACCCATATATAATCTATGAAAAAATCTAAAGGGGTCTTGTGTGTCCTCTGTGGAACCATTATTTAATGGTCTTCAAGAGTTTCAAGAAACGTTCACAAGGTTAGACAACAAGAGCATAACCAGTTAAGGTTCTATATAACAGCCAAGAAACTTTAAGTATGAAGAAACTTTTTCCTCGGAGGAGTAATTTGCTAGAAAACTGATTGTGGAAAGTGAAGGTTTAATCATTATCTGTCTACTAATTATAGCGCACCCCACCTTCCCCCAAATTTGGTTGAAAGTCTTGAGAACCAGATGTTCAATTGAACATTTGTTCTCAAGACTTTTAACATGCTTGTTTACTATTATCTTCCTTATCCGAGGCACCTTATCAACATTCCGAGAGAGGAGAATTTTCACGCAACTTGTTTGCCCACTGCTTTTTTCAACATGTTTCTACATTAGGCAGCAAATAATATAGTCTATACTTTATGCCTAGGTTATCGGAGAATAGGTATTATGTTCTGCTAGCAAGATGCGCATAGCCCAGTCCCTAAGCACAAAAAAATAGGCAGTATTGTGCACTTTTCCCTAAAAGCATGAAACTTGTCTGCTTATACATATGAGGGCCCCGAACAATTCTGATAGAGGGCCAAATGTAGCACCCCTATTGGCCTACAGAAGCCCTCTATAGTTTTACCCAATATTGAAATATTACTTATTGAAGAGCTTAAATCCATAATCCACTATTTGTTGAACAAATGAAGTATAGTAGATTTTAAAAGACGCATTGTATAGACAGCTATTGATTAGGTACTATCAACATGGCTGCCCTAATTTCAAATGGCTGCCACTGAAATCTATACTTAGCCTAATCTTGAGTTATGAATGAAGAAAAACACTAATTTTAAGGGCAATCCAACATTAGCCTAATGTGAAGGAGTTCAGAAAACGCATGAGGCATTGACAGTTGTAACAGATAGCAGAGAAATCATCGAATTTTAGATGGCATCTGATTCAAAATGGCTCCGACTAATGGAACTATTATTAGATTTTACCCAATTATGAATGCTACCTCTATGAAGCGGTTGGCGATTCAATATTTAACCGCTTTGGCTCAAATTAAAAGTCTTTGTACAGTCTGTACTAGATTTTAAGCCCTCTTATTTATCAGTAACTTTTTTTTAAGATCAAAGTCAATAATTGCTGCCATCTTAAGATTTCCCCAAATGACCACACCACTGATTATCCATGTTAGGCCCTTACTTCACTTATCTGAATCTCATTTGAAATGCTCACGAGCCCTTTTTCGAATGGAGAGGTATAAAGAACAAACACATCCTTGGTACTTATTAAACTCTCGTCGTGTTGGAGAAATTCATCCTGAATCTTATGTGATCTGTTTCCATCTTATTATTATTCCATTGAGACAGCTAACAAATCCATCTGTCCCATAATTGGTACTGAATTTGAACCCCACACCAATTGCAACAGAAACAATTTTGGTGTTAAGATCCACCCCTCTGAAAACTAGTCCCAAAATCAATATCTAAAATCTACCAAAATCAACCTATGGGAAACATGTAGAAAAAAGGGGGCAACGGTTTGTACAGGGGTAAAAAATTAGAATTGTTCGAATTGACTTTAAAATGATGTACCAATTTAATGGGCTACTCCTAGGTTTAAATTTCACTGGGGTATAATGAGAAAATATGAACTTTCTGTCGGATATACCAAATCTCAATTTTGATGTAGTACGTGGGGGACGCAGTTGCCCATTGGGTCCCCACCTTTAATTTTGCACCTCATCGAAAATAGAAATCAAAAAGATCTTGTATATTGTTTTGTGTCAACAAGCTTGAACTTTTGGCAATCCCTAAAACCTCCCCTTTCCCTACCAATCAAGTTGAGTATTGTTAGGCGCACTGTAACACAATTTCAGGTTTCAACTTTGTTCCGTACGGTAAGGAAAGTCTGCCAACACTTTTGTTCCAGATTTTATCATATACCGAATAGCATGCATATCTATTTTAGAAATTTAGAAATGAGCTTTTGTTTAAAACAAAATCAGCTTAAAGTTTCAGCAAAAGGTTTGCATAATAGACGTTTGACCTTAAGCTTGGTCTTTTTAGTACAGGGCTCTCCAATACCTAACATTGGTTTTAGGCCAGAAGTCAAAGATTATGATTTGGTGTTGTTGCATTGGGCCCCCAGTTTGGTTTTGGTAAGAATTTACCTCTTAGAATCTGAAAGCAGAGTCATGGCTATATACCAATTTTCTACCTGTATGCACGAGGCCCCAATCGTAGGCCAAATTTTAGCAAATTTGTAAATTACTTTTAAAAAAAAAAAATGTTGGTGTCCACTGAGTAAAAATAGCTATTTGGAAGTTTGGTAAACTTTGACCAAAAGACCCTTTATATAACACAATCAACCAAGAAAAGGTTGCCATGGATACACTGTACCAAATGGTCTAAAATGAGGCAATGTCTTCGTGAGACGTCCATAGAGTCATCTGTACTAACTTTCCCTTCCGTACTGGCAGGCTTACCAGTGGAGCCTTATTGAAAGTCCTAGGATAATCTCTTTTTGGGTACTTGTGCTGTCAATTTTTTATACATCCCTAGTCTCTACTTGGATCCTATTAATTGTGACTGGAAGCTAGGTGGAGCCAACTACATAATGGACACAATCTCTAAGGTGGCTAAAAGCTTGAGTGAGCTGTTTCGAAGTGGTTGCTCAAGAGCCGTAACGATGGCGCAAATCCGAATATCTTGGACTTTAATGCCTCTACTTTATGACCATCACCAAAAGTGCCAAAATAACTGACTCAGAATACTAAGATCATTAGCTAAGCAACTCCTTAAGCTTCCTACAAAGGGGTTCATTTTGAATTCTTACAATTAGACATAGGTTTTGTCAGTAGAATTAAGATCAAATTGTGGTTCAGAGTGTAGTGATATATTAGCAAAAATGGTTCAAATGGCAGCCATTTTCAGTCGCCATCTTGATATTCAGTTGCTGCCTAATTGTGTGCCTACTACATGTCACAGTGTCCTTTCAAAACTAAACTCCTTTAGCATTGTCAATGTGGTACCGTCCTTAGTGTTTTTCAATCCATTCATAGCGGAGTAAATGCTAATGTGGATAAATTAAGTGGTGTTAGTGGCAGCCTTTTTGATATCTAGGTGGCCGGTGTATTGATATCAAATTGACATAATCAAATGGCCAGATATATTCAGCACTTACTAGACCTTATTCAGTCAAACAAAAGCTGACACATGATCATTTAACCCTTCAAAGGTATGCTTCAATTTGTCTAAATCCCAAACATAGTTCATTGGCGGCCATTTAACACATCACCCGCCATCTTGAAATTCATGATACTGCCTATCTGTTACTGCTGCAATATCAATCAGTGTGCTTTCTGAACTCCTTCAGCAAATTACTAATGTGGGTTGTCCTCAAAATTGCCAGACCCACACCCACACACCTGGTATCCAAACCCAAAGGACAGACGCTAGTCGAGGCACGCACTATTTTTATCCATTCTCTACTCAAGTTAGGCCTTAAATGTTGGCTCTTCATTGGCGGCCAATTTTGAAAATCTAAGATGGCAGCCATATTGTTTGACGTAAACTGAAATAGTTATATTGCCTCATTTTTAAAACCTTATTGGACCTTATTTGCTCAAAAATAATGTAGTTATGCATATAAGCTCTTGAAATGATATTCTAGTCGTGTAAAACTAGAGAGGCGCTGTAGCCAATAGGGGGCGCTACATATTTGGCACTCGATCAGAAATATTTAGGGGCTCAATATGTATAGGCATGCCAAGTTTCACCTTTTAGGAACAGATGCACAATAATTGTGCTTATGTGGGACTGCGGCTAGCATGCTGAGTGAGTGAGAGGGTTGCGTAGAAGCCGTTGTTGGTGAAAGCAGCGGAGCGCCCCTGTAGTGGTGTTTGCTAGTATACACTCTTGGAAGAAAAAAAGATTTTTCCAACTAAAAAATTATTTTAAAATCTTGTTTCCTTATGGGATATGGTGATTTGTCTATATAATGGAGTGAACATATAGACACGTTAGCTTTTCAATCAGCACACTGGCCTGAGCATGTCGAGCTTGTGTAATATACTGGTTATGTTAGACCATTTTTGACAAAACTCCCAAGGTTTTGTCCGCGCTGTGGTTTCAATAACGATTCGCCCTTTTCATGATTGTATTCACTATACTGTAGACTTGATTATTGAAATGCCTCATACGAATACCCAGAAACAGGGTTTGGTATAAACCGAAAATGATTCCTAAAAAGCACGCTTTGATAATGATCATCTTTGCTAAACTTTAGCTTTTCAATCACACTGGCATGGCATAATGTGTAATATTTACTGGTTATGTTAGACCATTGGAAAACTTCCACTAAAGTTTTTGTCCTCCTGGTGGTTATATCTTTAACGAATTCGCCCTTTTCATGAAGCAATTTCACTATACTTGCCAGATATGATTTTGAATTCAATATACGAATACCAGACAGAGTTGTATAAAAACGCGAAATGATTCCCTAAATCACGCTTTGATAAATTTGATCTTCTTCTTTAACTGAATATGAAGTGAAGCGTTCACGAGTAACGATATACCAAAAAATCTCAATCACAATCATGTGAGATTTAAAATTGGAATTTATGCCAACAGGAAAATATTGTGTAAAATGGTGGAAACATGGAACTGTTAATGGTTTCATCAGATCAGCAAATACGAGTAATGCAAAGCATGCCCGTGGGGGAAAACGTATGCTTGAATTGTGGAATATAAAAGTGGCTACAAAAGTATTTCCGTTAAACGTCGATATGACATTGGAATCAACCACAATTGTCATCATACTATAATTTGGCTAATGTATGTAATGTATGTTATGTATGTGTTAATATTCGCAAAAGCTCCGTCCGTTTTCGCCTCCATATGGCGCCAAATTCACATGAAAGGTGCGTGAGGATACCTGACGTGGTTTAGCGCATATAATTGGACGACGACATCCGTAATTCAGAAATGGCTGAAATCAACGAAAATGTGCTCGGGTGCTTGCTATGATAAATGAACCATTTGTTTGCACGCGTTACTAAGCTGCGCGTATGCGTGGTGCGTTGCGACGGATGGTTACGCGTGAGACGCGCTCTGGCGTACGCAACGGTTACGCGTGATAGCTACATGCTGTATATCGCAAGTAACAGGCGCCTTAGACATTGTGTACGGTAGTGCAAAAACACCGAGCTAATATTTACTACGGTGTGTGTTGGTAAAGAAAATAATGATCAAATTACACCGTTCATGTTATTTTTCGCTTTGATTGTGATTGAAAGTACGGGTTAGAACACACGCGGGGGAAGTATTTTGAGTTAGTTTTTGAGAAAAAATATGAAATATACCGGTAAGTTACGGGATGAAATATTGCGGTTTTTGTTAGAAAATAGGAAGTAGGGCCTACATGAGGCATAAAGCCTACGGGATATGCTGGAAAACTATAAACGGGAACTTGAGTGGTGGAAAAAATCGCTCACGGGATGTTGCGAACGGGGGGAATGCCTAAACTTCAGGATTAAGACAGTTTCTATATCACGTGGAATTA
>JAMKCH010007995.1:0-30548 GCA_023653785.1 Ophioderma brevispina
CGGAATTGCTTGCCCAATTCATATTCATCCTCATTTCGATTCAAGAAATCCAGGTGTGACGTTTTGCATCTGCACCGCCTCCTAGTACCTGTGCTAATTTGGCGATGTTAATGCAATTTGTTACATCAACATCGGATTGAAGGGAAGCAGATGTCTGTATGAGTCATGTAAGAACAGTGGTGTTCTAATGACTGTTAGGAAGGCTGCTTACCTCTCCGATGTTGATTCCCGGCCATGTCCCGCCCCCTGAGGATGTTATCTGTCGAGGGTAAAAAAAAAAAAAAAAAAAAAAAAAGACGAAAAGAGGAAGAGGAGTGGGATGACGTCACTTGGGGGGGTGTCGTAATACGGGTGATCGAAATTAATATATATTATGTGGGTATATATTTATGGGAGGTTCTGCATTTGCCTAAAGACAATGCAATTTGTTACATCAACATCGGAGAAGGTAAGCAAGCATTTCTTACGAGTCATTAGAAACACCACGGTTATTACATTTTTACTGCTAATAAGGCCAATCGAAAGTCAAGTTATGTTCCGTAACAATTGTGGCAAAGCAATAATGAGGCAACTCTTTCATTTTTCATTATTCATTATGGTAATTTTGAAATAAACAGCATTTCACAAGCTTTATGCGTTGCTCTAAATGCCTAAAGTATTTGTGTTCATCGCTACCATACATTTAAAATCTACTAAAATCCCATTCACAAGATTTGAACACAAGAAGAAACCTTGAAATTTCTTTAAATACAAATAATGAACTTTTAGAGATTTCAGCATCTCAAATGTGGGCAGAAAATCATATCGCGGGCGGGTTACGGGAACCATAGTATCGACTTTCAGATGCCAATAGTAGGAAACACGTGGCAATAAAGAAATATGAGTGAGTAATGTACTATTAATTTTAAAATGTTTTTCTTCAACAGGGTCATCAGGGGCCAATTAGAAATATCTCGTGTAAATGAGCTGAATGACAGACACATTTCAAGAGCGATACATAGCAAACTATGAGCTAAGGGAGTGGGTAAAAGACAGTATGAGAAAAAACATATTCCAAAAGGTACGATCTTTCTGCACATGTTTGGTGCTATTAAAATGAGGAAATTTATCTCTCACTTATTCTGATTAAAATTATTATTTTACCAATAGATGACGTGAGTTGTGATTTGTAATTGTAACTTTTGTGGTACAAGTTGGATAGAAAAATATGAAGACCATAAGTGAAATGCCCTTTTCTGGTGTCCATGTCATTTCACATTTTAATTTTTGACATCTATTTCATTTTGGCCAAAAAAACAACTAATATAAAGTGACAGGAGGAGATATTTGGAGAATACAATTCTATCAAAATTGGCACTTGATCGGTATAGACAAACTACTGAGAAAAGTTGACGGTTTGTTGGGACAACAAGTATACAAAAGAAAACGCAAAACTTAGTTTTGAACGCCCTGCTATTGTAATCGTCCCTATAGGAAACCATGCTTTGATCTTCTGTCGTGCACGACAGAAAATACTAGATCATCATCTTATTACATAAAGACAGCATATTCAGCTTATTCACTTCAGGTGTGATCTAATACAATGGTAAGCATTCCAAATATGCAAAAAACCCGGGTTAAAAAAAATTGGGGTGCTTCTTTCTGGAAATGTCTGTGTCTCTAAGATTTTAAAAAGTTGTGTGCAAAATTGTAATTTTGAAAAGCGCTCCATCCTGTCTTTTTAAACACTATTTTGGCCTTGCATTATTTTGCTTTGATATGATATAGAGACAAATGTTTACTTTGTTGAAGCATTAACAAAAATTAAGAGAGTGTTTCCGTAGCTACCTAACCCCGGGGTTCCGTAGCCGTATACGGCTATATAACCAAAACGGGCTTTGTGGTTAGGTAGCCATATACGGCTACGGAGCGTGTACACAGTGGATCGGTTATATAGCCGGACACAGTCATGCGTGACGAACGAATCATTCATGTACGACCGTGAGAAGTTATGGAACGACCAAGCAATCGCCCCGCGAAGAAAGCAAACTCTGTGATATTATAACTCAGTGAATTATAGAAAGGGAAATTATGAATTGAGCTTTATTTAGGAATTAGGATCACACAGAGTTTGCGGACTTCCCGATCCCTAGCGGATCCCTATCTTATCCATTGGTACCAATGCTTCATCAGGAAAATCTGTGGCAATTGCAACTCCCCTCCATTGAAGGTATTATAAAAATGACTGTTTGGCGAGGGCTACATTTTTTTTTTAAATGTTGGCCTACCATTTTTAATGGATTTGTCTGTTGAAATATCAAATATTAGAAATATGAGTTGCGAATGAGTTTGTTGTATTCTAGTTAAAACATATCCTCTAAACGAGAACCATGTGTATTCCTGGAGCTCTTTTTGAGCAACGATTTATAAAGCACTTTATCTGAAGGTTACAAAGCGCATAAACACGACACTGGCCAGAACATTCTTTTCTCGCTCTCTTAGCCAAATGTAATGTATAAATTGTCTATAAGAGCAAAAATATTAATAAAACCTGTGACGAATATAACTACACAGCAAGATTCCTACTCACGGTGTAACCCAGAGCTTAGGCTACTCTATGTGTACTCTTAGCTCTACTCGAAGGGGACCCCCTTGATACATTATTGATGCAGTACCTACAACTAAGTACTTGTGAAGTACACAAGCCACTGGGTGAATAGCAGCTATGTTTACTTAGCAGTACCCACCCTATAGTGTACTCTACAGTTGCCTGCTAGGTGACTGACAGGTACCCATGTAAACCACCAGCAGTGGAGTACCTCTGCAGCTACTCCACTGGAGTACCTTCACAGGTACTCCCCTACCAGCTGCCTAGTAGGCAGCACTTTGGACCATAGAGGGCGCCAAACATTCTATTGTTGTTTACGACTTTCTAATCATTTTCAAGCTTAGTAACGTCTATATTTGGGTTGAACATCACCAAAAACCCCTATATATGACATTTTGTATAAAAACATATAAGTGACCAGAATGTTAAGTAATGGATAAAATTACTACAATAATCACACACAGCTCAAAGCTCATTTGCATGGGAGTACCCATGCAGGTACTCCCGCATGGGGTAACTTAGTGGTTAGGCTACTGCGTGTGTATCTAGGTGGATGATTACCCCCACTTTTGCGGCCGGCGATGTGGTGCCTATACAGGTTGGTACTCCATGGCTAAACAGCTATTTCACAGGTACTCCCATGAAGAAATTGGTTGTGTAAATATATTCGGATAAAAGATAAACAAATAAATAAATTAAGAAGAAATAAGAAATAAAATAAGAAATATAATAAATTAAGAAGTGACAATTTAAAAAATTAATGAATTAACAAATATATAAATAAAGAAAATAAAAAAGTATCATAAATAGAAAAGAATGCTTGTCTTCCGAACGACCCTGTTTTTTTTGGTTTTTTTGCAGAACGGGAAAAGAGTACCGACCTTAATTTTCACAAGTCCAGAATTTGTTTTCTTTCAGGATTTTCACAATGTAAATTACTCCAAAACAGCGTTTTCAGACAGTTTCACACCAATTGTTTATAAATCTTATATTACAAACATTTTTCAAAAACGGTTCTTGCGACAGACACCGAGGACAGACAAACGATATAGCCAACTAAATGTTGACGATACAAGATTACATTTTTGATAAAATGGCTTTAAATGACACGGACTACTGGGAAATTTATTGATGAAATTCAGTTTTGATCTGTCATAGAAGGATGGTTGGTTGGTTGAAAGGTTTGACTTGGCACCTATACTCAAACTGAGTTATTGTGCCACAACAGTAAAGGAAAAAAAAAGAAAACAAATCAAAACATAAAAAGGACAACATAAAAATGGAGCCAAAAACAAAACAAAACTGGAGGACAGCTATAAACATAAAACCCTGGACTTAAGGCCCAGGACTGCCAAGCACGTAATTAAATTTTAATATCACAGGCTCTAATAAATTGACAAACAGCCTCAAGTGGAGGTGATTTTCCTCCTAAAATCTCACTGATTAAGGGACTAGCACCATTAAACTCAAATTTATCAAAAAAAGCTTTCCTTTGCTCATCATATTTACTACAATAAAGAAAAACATGATTTATTGTCTCTGGAACCCAACAGACATCACCAAAACCATTTTGGTGCCTACCCAAAAGAAAAAGATAATGATTAAGGGCACACCTACCCAGCCCATGAATAATAACTTCATCTCTTCGCCCAAAATTAGTACTACTATGAGATAGAGAGACATTAGGTCTAATGCTCTTAATGTCCGAATTTGGAGAATAACAGACCCAATCTTTCTGCCAATCGTCCAGCATATCAGACCTTAATAAAGATTTAATCTCTGAAAGGCCAAATTTAACAGGAATATCAATCTCACACTTCTAGATGCATCTTTAGCAATTATATCTGCCCCCTCATTGCCACGAACCCCACAGTGACTTGGGACCCAAGCAAGGAAAACCGACACCCCACACCACTTTAAAGATGAAAACAGATGTTGAATTTCAATGACAATCCGATTATCTACATTAAATTGAGACAAAGCTTGAAGAGCACTGAGACAATCAGAAAAAAATACAAACTTGTAATGGACGAACCTCCTCAATCCACTGGAGAGCCTTAAGAATACCAACCAGCTCAGCAGTATATACTGTAACTCCGTCAGTTAGCCTAAAAGTTTGCCTAATAGACAAATGAGGAATATACAAACCACAGCCACAAGACCATCACCATATTTACTCCCATCAGTAAAAATATGTAGGAAATTACCCCAATTTAAACCAATTATCTCATCAGCCTTGCATTTCTTATCACAGTCCAAATCCAATTTACTCACAGCATCAAAAATCTCCAAAGATATGGGAATTTCCTCAAGATGCCAAAAAGGAAAACAACTGGGCACAGTAGGGAAAACAGAATAATTACTATTGCTGCCTGTCATAGAAGCACCTACTCATCACTTGTGTTAAATCCACTCTAACTATATTCTGTAGTGTTTTTTGTTCAGCTCTAAAGACTTATATTTCTTCTTCGAAGCCGCCCAATTTGTGGTTTTTTCACGTAGGAATAATCCGACATTTACCAAGATGTTTCCCAAATTCAAACTGCTCCAAAAATAAGGGTTAATATTCATTAACAGTATTTTTCAGATAAAATAACTTCTAATGATAGGTTAGCATGCACGCATCAAGCTGCCCATCGATTCACTCCATTGACACTCTGATTGATATGCAAATTAGAAAGCATAGCAGTAACAACACCGCACCGTCGTGGTTTCAGCGATATGTACTTCAAAGCAATACTTTGTTATTCTACAAATAGAGTGCAAGACAAATTCTTTGAAACGAAAGAGTAGGTAAAATTCTTTCAAACAATTTCATTTGAATCTGTGTCGTCGCTTTGTCTTAATAACAACGCACATTGTTTTTCGTAAAGCGGAAAAACTTGCATATTTTGAAGTCGAATTGCTCAAGACCAAAACAAAAACAACCTTGACAACCTCGTTCCCCGGCTTGCGCCCTCTTGAAATATTGTTGTATTAGTACGACGTCCTTAAGGATGGTGCGTACGGCTACCGAAACATTCATGGGCTATTTTACCGTATACGGCTACCGAACCCTGGGGTTAGGTTGCCGTATACGGCTACCGAAACACTTCGAAAAATTAAAGCTGTCAATTGCAAATACATAACTTTACATGATAAGAAAAAAAATATGGTTAGGCCAATAAAGAATAGAAGTTTTTGTCTCAGAAGACCCAACACATTGTTGTTTGAAATTTGCGGCTCTTTTAGTGCATTATTATTTTTTTTTTAGGTTTTTGCTCACTTGAAAGATTTTTTTTTAAATGTTTTAAAAAAAATGAAAATTTGGCCGCAAAGCAGCCGAAAAAATGAAAAAAAGTGGGTGAAAAAATGCAATAAAAAACCCTAAAAATCCAGCATTTGCATTTTTCACATTTCTCTGAGACAAACTTGGGTTTTTTTGGCCTTACATAAATGTAGTGGCTTTTGTGATGTGATTTTAGTTGTTTGTGTAATTGTATTTGGTTTTCATTTTGGAATTTTTGATGGTGGGGATAGCATTTCAGGGACCAAGTCAGACGGGAGGAGACAACTCAAACTTTCATTTCAAACCCAATTTGCAACTTGAATTGTTCCCTTCACTCTATCAGTTGATTTTTCAAGTGCAATAATAACTCACATCACTGGTCAACATAGGATTGTTGACACTGCAATCATTTTAAAAATTACTTGTAGTGTAAAATCAGCATTGGCATGTGTATGTATTTGCTAATTACATTCTAATTATTAGATTGAAATTAAAAGTACCATTCTACACTTCACTGTTTACAGGCTCACGCTTTGGCAAAAAAAAAAAAAAAAAAAAAGATATGTACTTCAAAGCAATACTTTGTTATTCTACAAATAGAGTGCAAGACAAATTCTTTGAAACGAAAGAGTAGGTAAAATTCTTTCAAACAATTTCATTTGAATCTGTGTCGTCGCTTTGTCTTAATAACAACGCACATTGTTTTTCGTAAAGCGGAAAAACTTGCATATTTTGAAGTCGAATTGCTCAAGACCAAAACAAAAACAACCTTGACAACCTCGTTCCCCGGCTTGCGCCCTCTTGAAATATTGTTGTATTAGTACGACGTCCTTAAGGATGGTGCATACGGCTACCGAAACATTCCTGGGCTATTTAACCTGTATACGGCTACCGAACACTTTCGAAAAATTAAAGCTGTCAATATTGCAATACATAACTTTCAGATAAGAAAAAAAATATGGTTAGGCCAAGAAGAAAATAGAAGTTTGTCTCAGAAGACCGCACACATTTTGTTTAAAATTGCTCGTTTAGTGCATTAATTATTTTTTTTTAGGTTTTTGCTCACTTGACAGATTTTTTTTTTAAATGTTTTAAAAAAAATGAAAATTTGGCCGCAAAGCAGCCGAAAAAATGAAAAAAAGTGGGTGAAAAAATGCAATAAAAAACCCTAAAAATCCAGCATTTGCATTTTTCACATTTCTCTGAGACAAACTTGGGTTTTTTTGGCCTTACATAAATGTAGTGGCTTTTGTGATGTGATTTTAGTTGTTTGTGTGATAGTAATTGGTATGTGGTTTTCATTCAAGGAGTGCAATAATAACTCACATCACTGGTCAACATAGGATTGTTGACAGCATATTTAAAATTACTTGTAGTGTAAAATCAGCATAACTTCTCATAACTATATTTGCATTGGCATGTGTATGTATTTGCTAATTACATTCTAATTATTAGATTGAAATTAAAAGTACCATTCTACACTTCACTGTTTACAGGCTCACGCTTTGGCAATTCAAACAGGATGTGAGATTTTGGTCAAACTAGAAGACAATGAAGATATCAAAGGGTCCCAGTATTATGCCACCAACACTTTGGAAAGTGTCTTCAGTGGTCATGGACTGCGTAAGAA
The DNA here is from genome assembly GCA_023653785.1 of Ophioderma brevispina. Classification (NCBI taxonomy): domain Eukaryota; kingdom Metazoa; phylum Echinodermata; class Ophiuroidea; order Amphilepidida; family Ophiodermatidae; genus Ophioderma; species Ophioderma brevispina. Next base: position 7,486 of record JAMKCH010007995.1, read on the forward strand.
GCCCGAGGACATGTCAGTATCAGGAGACACTGGCTTACCCATTGCCACCTTGGTGGACAGAGCCATCCAGAGTGCTGGAGATCCTTCTGAAAGCACAGGCAGTGATCTTTCTAGTGGAGGCTCACAATCTGTTGATGATATTGTCCATAGGTTATCAAGCAGTGCGACAGCATCTGGAGATAGTGCTGCTGTTCCAATGCAGCTGACTTTCATAAAGCCTCACCCGCAAGGTGAAAGTTCACCTATGCAAGGAACTCAGACAGAACCCTCCCTTGAACAAGAAACCAGTGATGTGGCAGAAGTCACTGTGAAATTGGAACCTATGATGGATGATGAACCACCTGACCCTGGACCTGCTGAGGCTAGTAATGGAGACAAAGTTGACACAGAGACACAGCAGGCAGGTGAAAATCAAATGTCTTTCTCTCTAGAGGACACATCTAACCAAAGAATTTTGGAAATGACTCCCTCAGGGACATCCCAAGAAATTATTGGGGGCATGACAAGAGACACAAAACTCTACCCAGTGCCCATATCACCAAAGCCGTACCAATGTGCAGTATGCCATAAAGCATTCAGAAGTGTGCAAGTGTTGCAGAAACATACTCAGACATTCCATATGAGGCCTCAGGCTGTACTATCAAAACGAGGAAGAGGGCGGGGACGTGGGTCTTATTCAAGAAGTTCATCTTTTCCACATCAATATGGGAACCAGGCTCAATCATCAAGGTATGTTTGTCAAGTGTGTAAAAGAAAAACAGAGTGATACTTTACCATCACAGTTGCCCATAATGCTCTGTATACCCTAGACAATGTGCCGAGGTTTTGAACTACATTGTCGTGTAGTTTCACTTTCAAGGTTCTAGAGACTAAAAGGTGGCTTTGTGGCATCTTGTAGGATTAAACTTTTTTCAAACAAAAACATTTTGATGATCTAGAGTGAATATATTATCATGCAATAAACTAATCAATATATTCTTCAACCAGTGAAGGCACCAGAAATTACATTATGGTGGGAAAATGCGTTGACTCTCAGGGGTATAAAAAATCATGAAATCATGTAAATTTTGATTTTTTACTGGGAAAGCTACAGGACTAACCACAAGGGTCTGTTGGGGGATAAATGTGGGGATGAAGTTCTGTTTGGGAAGGTCAAATTCCCCATCCCCTGTTCCCCACTGCCTCCAAGATGCCAGAGAAGAACATAATGGAAGCAGTGTTCAACAATAAAGAAAAGTATGTTTGGTGTTCAAAGGCTAAAGGTTACTCTCAAAAGGTGTGTATTTATGGTTCTGCCTTGTGCTGAAACCTAGAGCATTCCTGTAATAATATTACATCCATGACTAGAGTAAGGCTGAGACAAAAAGACTATTTGGAATTGAATTTTCTAATGCTACTTGTATTTTGGAGCGACACTTTCTACCTATTATTTTAAAGGGGGATGGTCTGATTTAAGTATAGAAAGATATCATCTTGATAGAAGGAAGGGCCTTCTCCCCAAAACCCCATCTGTAAAGTTTTGCATCAGAATTTGATGTGAGAGATAAAAATGTGATTTTATAAGCCCCATAGATTACTGTAAAATTAATATTGGTTGACCAAAATGGAGCACATTTTCGCTCATAACTTCCAAACCAAACATCCATCAGCCCTAAGATTTCACAGGGTAAATGAGTAAAATAATAACTTTCTTCAGATACAAAAATTTGACCACTTCAGGTAAAATTTGGGATTCTGGGGGACAAGGCTATTAGCGATCAGACCATGGCCCTTTAATTTTCAATAAAGAATATCTTGAAGTTGATTTTCAATGGCAAATGTTAATGTAACTGTTGATATTGGGATAGCTGAAACTGGTTCAATGGGTTTTTGAAATGCTAAGATAATTGGCCATAGCTCTTGAACCAGATCTCTGAATTACACCAACTACAAATCTTGTGAAAGCTGGAATATCCTGAAAAAGAATCAGTTTACTCCAGTTAGGGTGGACTTCTGTAAAAAAAATAAATTTTGGATTATAGGTGAGGGCGGAGCTGTGTCTTGCCAGTGAAAACAGTTCTTTGTCAGTTAAAACAAAGTGCGCAGATCAATCAATTTAGACCACTGAACATCGCGCCTGAGCCAAGTGCGTGTCTGGAATGTTTTGATTTTGAACGTCTTGTTGCCACGCACATTGCTAAAAATAGCCCAAGTCCATCCTATATTTTGGACAGTCTGTATGTTGCAAATAATTGATGATTGTAATTTTTCTGACTCTTTGTCCTATCACACTCCAACACAGATATTTATGTGTGATATGCAGTAGAGTATTCCGTGATACCCACCTGTTGGAGGACCACATGGCCCGCTCCCACATGGGTCAAACCACGCCTCAAGCATCCGATAGCAGCTTTGACAATTCCTCTTCCGACGCCTCACAATTAGCAGGACTAACTGGAGACTTGCCTTTTCCTCTTGGAGACAACTCATTAACCATACAAAATCCTGATGACATCCCTGGCCCCTCTTCTGCAGATGGCTCCTCGGTACCTATGAGTCAAATGCCAGCAGGTTCAGTGGTGCCATTTGGACAGCCACAGAGCTCATCAGTTAATGCCCCATTTACTCAGCCCCCTCCCCCTGTGTACAGTGGATTCGCAGCCCCAGCTGCACCTTTAAGAACCACCACATCTATGGCAGGAACATCTCATCAAAGCGGAACACCAAGTAGGGTAAGTACTGGGTTTTATTCACACTTTTTGGCCCAGATCTTCCTCAAGTTTGTGCGACATGTTTTTTAGCATGCAACTCAGGACGTGTCTATTTACTTGCTTGACTCCTGATATACAAGCAGATTAAACCTGATGCTGAATGATTTAGTAATGATAATAGTCTGAATAAGAAAATGAGTCTACTTTGAGAACTAATTTCAATGTTGTAGGAGGTACAACCTAATACAGCATTCAACCTGTGATTAGAGAGTCACAGGTTTGAAACCTGTCTGAGCCAGCGTGTTTGGTCCTTTTCTGCAGTTTAGGCCTGTATATCTAACCAACAATATCCAATGCTATTCTCTCATTTCAACTTGTTATCATAACATGGCGTAAAATTCAATTTATCCATCTCAATAATTTATCAATCATCTCTGTCACTTCGACCCTCACAAACAAAATTGAAAATTATGCAACCCGGTCTTCCATGTTGCCTCTAGGTTAATACCTTGCACGGATCACCATTTTGAACAGGTTAAATCATGATATCAAACATCACACCCAAGTCCGTACCACTTAGAAGTGACCCTATTGTACTCATCCATTCATCGCTTTAAATTGAATGCTGCGTGTCAGCCAATGAATGAATTGAGAATGAATTTGTGGTATCTAAGCAGGTGATAGCGTGCAATGCTAGCATTAGTATTACACAGCTCAGCCTACAACAACATTCATATCATCAATGCGATGCATGCTGTTCAGCTCATACCTTATCAATATTACTACATCAAATATTTTTCAGTAGAGTCCCAATAGGACATGACCATGTATATTTTATGCATCCACAACAATGTCCTCACTGGATTGACTTGGTTAAACCAGATGACAGTTACATCTGGCTGAGTTCTCTTAATTTTTCATTCTCTATCATTTACCATATTCGCAATAATGGGTACGGCACAGAATACCCTTATCCGCAACATACCAAAAACCGGGTCTTGCATACATCTAGCTACATAGCCTATTGAATGACAATGAAGTTCTCGTAAGTGAGTTGAGAATGATACCCATCCTCTGCAATCACCTTAACCACACCTTACATGTACTTAGTGTCGAGAGCGTATGCGTCTTCATGTTGTGGTGCATAGTTCATCAGAATGCGAATCTTCCGACATTAAAAGTCCGCATTGGGCAGTCCATTCCTTATATCCACCCAGGGGATCAGGGTACTGGCATATGCTGAGAGGTATACAGACTTGCTAGGAGGAAGGAGTAGTGACCCCCCTCCCCCCCCTCAAATTATACTTGAGGATTCTAACCCAATGCCAGGAAAATGGAGGCGTGCACTTTACCTTTTCGTTTTAAATTTCATGTGCATCACCTTTTTGAATTGAAAGATAATTCTTGATTTCAGCATCTTTTTATCCCCCTGGGCCTAAAAAGGGCATGGGGTATTTTTGTTAACATATCCTTCTGGGTGTGCTGTGTGTTTTTGTTATTTATGGTTTGAGAGAAATGTATCAAAATGCTTATTCCAAATTTTCAGTTCTTCTTTAGGTTAATGTTTATATCACATTGCTTACTTGTTTTTCAATTTCTGTCAATTTCAGACAAAAATATTTAGAAAAAAAATCCTAAAATTTACTTCAGTGAGATGAGTCCTGCATGCAAGATTATCATACATGCCGTAATTTACCCCAGCATTTTCATTGAGGTAAAAAAATAGAAGGTATGAGAGAAATACCCCCTGAATGTTAGGTATCATGCGTCTGTCTGAATAATCTCAAGAATCTGAAATATTAGTCTTTTCTAAATGTTAGGTGCAATATCGGAATAAGTCATGGCTCAATGCACATTTTCCAATGCATGGCAGTGATTGCAAAAATGCTCAGAGTTATTGGGCAATATATATTGATTATTTTCACAATAAGTATCTTAAGTTTTTGACAAAAAGAAACTGACATTGAATGAGCCCATTTTCACAGTTTGTAGCAAACTGTTTTGGGGCTGTAGAGTGATTAACCATTGAATCCCAAATTTTTTTACCATATATTGAAATTGTTCTCAAAAGGACTCAGATGTTTCACTTAATGTGTATTTAAAGCAGTTTGATTTCCCTTCATATGGCAAACTTGAGCAAGATTGAGGTCCCATATCATGATCTACTTCACAAAACCTAGAATATGTTTTCACAATTTCATCTGAAAAGTTTTTACTCCTGACTTAGTTCCTGCTAAGTCCTTCTAACATTTGGCAATTTTAAAAATATACTAGCCTTAACAAACTGTCTGAACCAAACATGTTCTCAAGAATCGAGCATGAAAGGGGACGCTTCTATTAGATTTTTGGCCCGAAAATTATGCTCCAGGACCATATTGTCCTGGAGCATACGTATCTGGAGAATATTTTAAGGCAAATGCATGCAATATGCTACAGGGCATATGGCAAATATGCTCCTTTTTTTGTCCCACCCCCATTGGAGCGTTATTGTGACTTAGAATATTTTTCCACTGCTCCAGGAGCAATATTGCCCCAGATAGTTCAGGGACCATTTTGTGTATTCAAATTATGCTAGCATATTCAAATATGCTCGGAGATATTTGAAGAAAATTATTGGACCAGATTATTATGCTCCAGGAGCATAATAAATATGCTCCTGAAGCATATTTGACTTAGAATATTTTTCAAGCTTATTATGCTCAGGGACATTGGTCCTGGAGTATAATTTCGGGCCCCAAACATATCATAGAAGAAAGGGGGATGATGGCATTGATAGTGTTTTTAACTTCAAACTTCAAATTTATTAGAAAAAATGGGGAAAGGAATTCATATAAACAGATCAAGAGTAGACATTTGGAAATATGCAACATTTCTGGATTGTGTTGGAGTGGACCATGTTTTTAATTTTCATTTCATTTTTGTGTTTCCAAACATTTTATCAATGTCCATCTAACTACCTGAAACCTGGTGGAGGTTTGTAAGGTAATCTATTTCACTGACCTTTTTTTCCAACCTCTACCAATACCACCCTTCATACTAACAACAGAAAGCTATTTTCACCCCACGGAGGGGTATCTATATCCTGGCTATTTAATTACCAATCGGTTCATTCAGTTATTGTCAAATATGCAGACTGGATAGATGACCAATCCCATCCAATCACTATTGTGTTTTAGAATTTAGCTAAAGTTATCTGTGTTATTAGTAAAGCAATTTAATGCCAGTAGACATTTAGACATGGAAATTCAGTGCTGGAGAGCATGCACCTGACCCAACTAGTAAGGGAAATGAGCTGCTAGGCTTAATGCATCTAACAATGTCAGGGTCATATATTATCAGCTTTTACTGCTGGAATTTACAAGGGAAATAGTTTTATAATAATAGACTATATAGATAAAAAAACTCATTCCTAAGATTTTTGGCCGTTATCGCTTGAATACCTTCTTAGCTGAATTTCTTGTATCGTCTTCAAACACAAGCACTTTTATGAATTCCAGCACAGAGAAACTGCAGTTGTATTGAATTGGGTGATAAGTATGTACACATCTTTAACATGGGCTATTTCCACCATCATTTATAATGTTGGGCATTTGCTGGTGATAACTGAATATGCCAAGCGGGATGTAGCTGAATGTATTTCATGTTTTAGACTTGTATCCATTTTCACATCTTTGTGCCTGTAAAATCCAGTAGTGGCGGCAACACGAGAGGCATGCTCCCCATTTTTTTTCTTGTTCCCCAATCCCCCCCCCCCGCTGAAAAAAATGACTGATTTTTGGCAAAAAAATGTAATTTGGGGCCAAAAATCTCCTAATTTGGGGAAAAATCAGTGGGCCACAATTGGTTAAAAATCACCAAATTTTTGATATTTCCCCTCTCCTCCAGAATTTCACTTTTTCCCCCAAATTTCACTCTTCCCCCAGAAAGAGGGGTCTGGTGCTGCCACTGGTAAAATCTGTTTACAAACAAACATAATTGAAAATGAGCATACACCACACTAATGAAAGGTTACAGAGTCATGAGAGAGGCAGCATTCCTTGTTAAATAACATATTAACCTAATCCTGGTGATTAAGGAGTAGTGCTGTCATCAATCTGCAATGTTGTTGATCCTGCTAAGAAGTAGTTCTGTCATCGATTTTTGAAAATGTTGTTGACCCTGATAAGGAGTAACACCGTCATTGACATGTGATGATGCTGACATAAAAATTAATACCAGTTGCAATATGGACATGCCAGATTTGTATCCATATGAAATCAAGAATAATAAATTACCTGAAATATTGATAAGTCCTTGTAGACGTCAAATAGTATAACAAATTTTTGGTTACACATCGCAAGGTCAGTGAACTGTGTACTAATTTGCTTTCATGCAACGCAAATTGCTAAAAGAGCCAGCAAATGACCGTTAGAGATAGGAATATTTATTGTCCCGACCGAACGAGTTCGGAACGGGGACTATAAAATGAGCAGCGTCCGGCCGTCCGTTCGTCCGTCGTCCGTCCGTTCGTCCGTGAAAAAATGTTAACCCACGTTGTATACGTTTTATTGGAGTTCCGTAAGGGCGACATGAGTAACTTGGTGGAAAGAGCGGGTGGGTGAGTTCTTGACCTGATTAGATGTTGGGCATTAAAATATGCAATTAAGTATCTTGATTTGCATAATTAGAAAATGTTCCTGCAAGGGCTGTTTACAAGTTTTCTGGAGTTCCGTAAGGATATAAGGATGTGACTTGGTGGAAGGAAGTGGGCTGAAAAGTTTTCGACCTACTGATTAGAGTGGGCATTTCGGCCAAATGAGTATGCAAAATGAGCTATTTAATATGCAAAAATCAGCGTAATTGCTATTATTTTTGGACACTGTACATTGGTACTCAAAATTCCTGCGCTGCATGAAAGCGATCAATGGGGGGCCCATCGTATTGCATTGGAAAAGTATGCGGCCAGCAGCTGAAGGTATGTCAAATGAACTAATTAAATGTGCGTAATTGCTGTATCTCTGAAACGGTCCGTCGGATAGGCAAAATTCCTTCCCTACATGTGACTACTATCATAGGGAGGGGGGGTTGGCTTTGTTGGGGGTGTGTGGGAGGGGAGGGGGTTAGGTAGTGGTGGGGAGTTGGTTGGGGGTGGGGTGGGGGGTGGTGCAGAGTATGGGTGGAGGGATGTTGAAGAGTATTGGGGAGGGGAGGGTGTTGGAGGTGTGGGGTGATGGGAGTTGGGGGTAGGTGTGGGACGGGGGTGGGTGTGGAAGGGTGTTGAGGGGGCAGGGTGTTGAGGGTGGTGTGCGGGGGTGGGGGAGGGGTGTGGAAGGGGGGTGGGGAAAGATGGGTGTTGCTGGTTGTTGGGGAGGGAGGTGGGTGGGGGGGGGGGGTGGGGTGTTGTACTGGCATTTATCGCATGTTAGTGATCGCGGCAGTCGGCGGAGACAAATTTTACGCATCGCGTAAAATACGAGTTCGCCTTGTTGTAATGTTTCAATGACATTGCCACTGGGTCTTTTGCAATTTGATGCATATTATCCTCCAAGTGGATAAAATTACATGTAAACACGTATTTTAAAACAAATGTTATTTACAGCCGAACTTGATACGGTTTCAAATTTGCACACACCATGCTATAGTGACAACTTCCAGTCAAAGCAAATCACATACATGTAGTAATAAATGATGTAGTGGTGTGGCAGTTGCACAAGTCATTTTGTTAAATGCAATGCAGATTGGATATCTAGTACAAAACAAGCAAATTAAATTGGACAAAAAAAACAGTATAAAGACATGATTGTGAATGGCACCACAGTTGGCATGTAAGTTGTACAATAGATCTTGCCATCAGTGAAAACATTTATAGCATAATACTCGTCAGCCTGAACTAAGGAGTGACGTTATAGCTTCACGCAATCTTAACATATGAGTCACAGTAAGCGCAACTGTAATCGCGAGGCGTACAAGTCGGCATGTGCGAATGCAGGAACAATACCTTGTGCAGAAAAGCTATGACATCACTCATAGTTCAGACTGGACGAAATAGTAAGTATATACCCGTTTATACATTGTTTCAAATCTAAAATGTACAAACACACAACATAGGACATATTTTAACAGCATTTGAAGCGACGCCATATGAATCATCTCGCATGGTTGTAGAGATGTGAGGGGTATATCTACAGGATATCAAACTTGGAATTTGCATGTTGTGGCTGCCCAAGTAGGTAGAACTAGGACAAATGCATTAAATGCAAAACTTTCAAAAAAGTGCTGCATATCTGACCAAACAAATCAGGAAACTACATGTATGTAGGCATGATTTATTTGTTATAGTAATACTCAACGAGGTGGAAATGAGAAGAAGTCTATGGAACTGATCGGTCATAAAAATGGAACAAATAGAAATTTATTGGAAAGTTACTCTGCCACTTGTCAACCGTTTTGTGTATTTATCAACATTCCCGCCTCTTCAGCTTTCACCGGAAAAAACTGCCTCAAAATTCCTCAGGTTAACCTGAAGTCAGCAGTGAATTGCTCTTTTTTGGTTTGCTGCCCCCGGTCAGGGTTCAAAATAAGATTTTTTAAAAGGGCAGGCAATTTCAAGGAAATTTTCAAATTGTGTTAAAAGGCATCAAGGCAATTACTGTTAATGAATAGGGCCATTCTCAGACGGAACCAGACAACGGTTCGCCAAAAGGCAGATCAACACACTCAGATACTGCCCTCAGAAGGATCATAGAGAGTTGAGAATTTCCAAGAGAAAAAGCTTCCATTGTGTTCGTAGATTTTCCAAGGCTTTTGACATGTTAACAGGATGCTTTATGCTGCATATCTCCCCAACTACGGTTGCTTTTTGTAGCCAGATGAGACGTCAAGGCAATTGCCATCAGTTATGATAACCCATATAGCTTTGTGCAAGACCATGGATGGCCCACAAAGGAGTTCCTAACAACTACTGGATCATCCAAGGAGATACTCGTGCTCCTTATCTCTTTGAGTCGTGTTGATTAACATCCTCAGACAGTATTGACATCATGCACACGACTAAGGGACCCCCTCACCATCAAACCCAGAGTCCAGACGTCACCTGGGTTCAGCATCTCACAGACTGACTACGCAGATGATCTAGCTCTAACAGCTGATTCTGATTCTGTGGTGCACAAGATCTATAAACATCACTTGAGAATGGTGCAGACAAAGTCGGCCTACATCTTAGTGCCAAGAAGACTGAATATATGGACTGTCAATGAGGAAGACGATCATCAACCTGTCTGCCACAGCAGATGGTAGCCAATCAAGAGGTCAAGGACTTCAAGATCAGGTCCTATGTTGCCGACAGCAAGAAAGACTCCTGTCACGCAAAGACAGCTGGATGCCTTGCAATAAACTACAACACTTATGGCAACCAATCTGGTATCTTCCAATTCAACCAAGCTGAAAAGTCTTTAGAGCCTGTGTAAGAGTATCCTGTTAACTATGGATCTGAGGACCTGGACCATGAAGAAGAGCTTACAGGATCGACTGGATGGCACCTACACCAAGCTTCTATGCGAGTACAAAAAACATATCCTGGCGCGAGCACAAGACCAAAAGCACGATATATGGAGATATCCTCAATTTCATCTTCTGTTGCCCAACGCAGTGCACGATTTGGCGGTCACTTTGTCACGTGCGATTGACCCAGTTAGTATCAGACGTAAAATGTTGGAAGTTACCATGCCCCCCCCCCCCCAAAACAGGGGTCGTCGCCCCTTTAACTACACATTGATGTGATGTCGAGACATCCAGCAGGATCAATCTGAATCCCCCCAACTAATGACAACCAGGGACATTTGGCGCTACATGGCTGAACAGCATCCGGCGGCGGCCGTTAGAATTTTTGTATAGATAGCTAGAGAATGGCAAAAATTTGGGCATCAAGGCAAACTGGTAGGGACCGAAGGCAATGCCTTCGTGCCTCGGTTTTATTTGCCGCCCTTGCCCCGGTCATTTGGAAGTCCCACTTCCAAACAGCCTTTGCAACATCCCCACACTCTCTCAATTCAAAAATAAGTTGAAAACTCATCTCTTTCATCAAGTTTTTCCTGATTCACAGATTTGATGTTTTGTGTGGCCGTTTGTCATGTTCCTGTGCGCTCGGAGTTCTCAGAAGATTTGGTGCTTTTATAAGACCAATTTATTATTATTAATCCATTTGTTCTGTGAGATAAAGGAGACAACCTGAAGCTACCATGATTGAATACCTGTTCTCATTGCAATACTAGGTTTACTATTGCTAAAAGAAATATGGCTGTGGATTCGAACCTTAGAAATACATCATCCACCAGTTCTAATGGGCATGTGAAACATAATTTGACAGCAGAAAGATAAGAAGGGACTGTAGACATGGGTATATAAAATTGTAAATATTTTTTATCAGCAGATGAAAATGCATCCAACATGAAGCTGAACAACCAGTCCTGGGCTGTTACTGAAACTCAGTCCAAATCTATGTGTAAATCCAAAGGCACCGTGTAACTGGATTATAAAAAGGTTATTATGTAGACATATGCAGGGTTACACGTAGGGAATTTTGGCATGAGTTTGGGGAACAGACCCCTGGTTGTTGGGCTACTGAAAGTGGATTGACTCTTGATCATTCTGTATATAATAATATTCAGTGATTAACTCTGAAGCTGGAATTGAAATATCAATGGTTTACAAATCTTTATATTGGTTGGACTTTTTGGCTTTTATGTTGCTGATTTAAGTCGATGAGTGGTTATGCATCATGTTTTTGTACATGCAAAGGTTATCTGTATGCACTAAATTTGCATATTACGCTACTTGATTTGAACTGCGATTGTGTAGTAATAATACTAGAATAACGAAAGAAGATGGAATAGTTGCACATCACTCAGATTATACTTATAGTATTCCCCACAGTATTCACACCATGTACCTAAAAATTACCAGCAAGTTCCCTACTATTATGCTGATCATCCATCAGCTCAGGGGGCGGACGGATTTAGAGGGGGGCGCCCCGGCGCGGGCCCCCTCTATTTTTGCAGGGCGCCGGGCGCCACATAGCGCGGTGGAGTGCATAAATTAAAGCGCCGGGCGAACTGTATGTAGATATACAAAAATTACTTGTTTACAGCCACAGGGCGCCTTGTGATCACTAAGAAGACGGTACAAGGGCATCGGGCGCCGTGTAGATCTAGCTTGGTGGGCGCCCAAGTCGACCGCAGTCCGACCCCCTCCCCCCCAGCTTGTCAGAATTTTGTCGAACCGATGGAAAGAAGTATGGGTCTACCTGCGAACGCAGCGAGCCGGAAAAAATTTGGCGCCCCCTCTATTCAAAATCCTGGAGCAGGGCCCCTGCAGCAGCTGCGCAACTACACCAGAACGTCTGTCTTAATTATAATCCGGTGTAAACAGTTTTTTAATATGGGGTTATAGTACTTCATGACCATAACTTCCAAAATACCTCGACTTGTAATCTAGTGATCATGTACACACATTAAATTCAACAATTTTTTACGTGAATCTGTATAAAGTGCTGTTTTGATAGTCTTAGGAATCCCCTGATTTACCCGGAGAAGGAAGTAGTATCAATTTTTATATCGAGATGAAAGGGCTTTTGTATTTTGGGTCATTGGTGTCCTGAAATTTTAGCCTTCAACTCCATTTCTTTCAAGAGAGAGCAAATTTGTCAGTTTATCGGTGCACGAGAGATCTCACATGGAAGGTGTCCCGAACAAAATTTGAACATCTCTGCTTTTGCCCTAATGTAAAGATTCTTCAAAAATATCCCCATGTGAAAGGATAAGCTGAAGAATTAATTACTATGGTTCAAAAATTTTGAAATTTCTAATTTACTATATATAGAGTCAAATACTTATTCAGCCTATATTTTATATTGAAATAAGCAAAAACAAAATCACCTTGTGTTTTCACTCAAGGCATTTCTGGAGCCAAATGACAAGATAAGAAATCTATTGGAGTCTTGGCTATGAACATGGGGAGCGAAACAGACATTTGTTAACACATCTCACGTACAAAATGGTCTGAGGGATTAAATATGTGACAGCGGACAGGGAACCCTGAAAACTGATTCTTAAGTGCAACAAAGGTGCCTTAAGGAGAGAGGGGGGGGGCAAGACAAAGTTTGTACAGGGTTCAAACTTTGTAGTTGATCCCAATCAGTTGAAAGTATACCATGTTATTTGTCTAACCACAAGGATCAGGAAATTGGTATAGTTTGTACGATCTACAATGTAAGTTTAAGAGTTATAGACTAAAAACAGCAAAAATCAATCAAAAGGGTCAATTTCAGGTGTACAGGGGTCCAAATTTTTAAAGTTGCTCTGATTAGATAAAAAAAAATGGTTGCAAAATTATGATGGAGTCATAGGATTAAAATAAGGAATAGTTTTGAAGTCTAAAATACTTAGTTAACGATTAGGGGGCCAGGAGGTCACGTCCATTGCTTCAATGGGGCTGACCTGTTCCCCCTACTTTTAATCAAAGCATTTGAGGCACTCAAAACAGTTGGGAAATGTCAAAAAAGTCCATTATTGCACACAAAACTAAACTTTGGCCATATCTTTTTCCAATGAGCTAGAGTAGCCAAATTTGGGTATTTGGAGGACGGCACAAGCCCTACTAACCATGTAATTCATGCCCAGGGTCCTCCCGGGGTCTGACGGGGGTGGGTAATGTCAAAGAAGTTTTAAAAATGGTCATATTTGGCTATCTTGGTGAGTCCTGTGATACTGGACCCTTTGATCATTTTAGAGTTATTTTTGGTGAGTTATGATGGAGTTTATCAATGAGTTAGGTTTTTAGAGTTATTGTTATTTGGTGAGTTATAGAGTTCATGGACGAGTTTTTTTCGCCAGCATAAGGGGGGTGATCGGGTGCAGTTTCAGTTCTTACTACTTAGTGATCGCTATTTTGGCAGGGTGACAATTTTTTGTTTGCATCGCGTGCGAAAATACAATTCTGATTGTGTCTAATACGACTATTTGACCTGAGCGATAAGGCTTGCTGGGCCAGGGGGAAGATGGTAGTGTTGGAAGGGTAAGATGGGTGGTGGTTGGGAAGGGTAAGAGGGGTGTTGGGAAAGGTAAGATGGGGTGTGGGAAGGGGAAATGCAGGTTGGAAGGCAAGTGGGTCTTGGGAAGGGGAGATGGGATGTTGGAAGGGGGATGATGGGGTGTGGGAAGGGGACGATGCGGGTGTTGGGAAAGGGACGATGGGGTGTTGGGAAAGGGACGATGGGGTGTTGTGGTGAAGGGACAGATGGGGTGTGTGGGGAAGGGAAGAGGGGTGCTGGGACGGGGAAGAGGGGTGTTGAGAAGAGGAGAGGGGTTGTTGGGAAGGGGCGCTGGGTGTGGGAAAGGGGGATGGGGTTGGGGAGGTGCGTGGTGTGTTGGGCGAGGGAGATATCGTCAACTCTCCACATACTTGGAGAAATGTCAAAAGGATTGCATGCCTATGATTAGGCAACTGGATTTTCCAAACATATTTTGTTAATTGGAGCAACTTTCTGATCTGGTCTATAAGTATTTGTTTCATCATGCGGCAATTGGTCTTACCACTTAGTACTCTGCTACATTCCTTAGCAAGGGTATGCATGCATCGTGAGGTCTTGTTTTTTTAGAGTGGCCGAATGTTGTTTGTGTGTGTGGTGTTCTCAGTCATGCTTTTGATGTGTAGTACACGCATAAATACCGCCATACTTTGCTGGAAGCAGTACTTCTACAGACATGTACAATTACTTTTCATAAAATCAAGTAGTATATGCCACTGACAGAAAAAAAAAATTTAACAGGATCACCAAAATACTGGTTTGAATTACAAATTTCCATTAACGGTGAGCCTGGTGTTACTAATAATTAGCGATACTGAATTTACACTACCCAGTTACCCTCTAGTATAGCCCAAAAAATATCAATTAACAGTGACACCAAATTTCAGCGAAGCATTACAGAATGCAGACTGCATATGCAATAATGTAGATTACAAGATGCAGATGCCACAAAGTACATAGGACAAACTTTAGGAAAAAACTATGGGATTGTTGTTTGGTTTGGAGTGAATGATTGCAGTCTTTATAAGTACAGCTTCCTTTGAAGTGATATGCAACTTAATACTAACACAGAAGTTGAATACCAGCTATATCCAGACCAGTGCACATGATGAAGGGATGGGCATTTATACTTCAGTGAGAATTGGCTATAAAGTAAAGATAATGGAGTACAGAACTTACTAACAGCCAGATCTTGTGGAAAATCATGGAATCAAGTCCATCTATGTTACCATATGCAAGAACATTGTAACATATTGCTGTAATCCCAATCTTTGCCAGCATGCTAGCAAGAACCCTCAAATGCCAGCGTGGGCAAACACAAAAACAAGCATGACAATGGACGACGTCAACAATTCCTTGGTCAAGCAAATCAATGGAGACGTGAGTTTAAATGAAGGGATCAAGATGGCTTTCATTCCATACGCCCACAAGCCTAAACAAGTTGCAAGATTGTTAGCTGATAAATTATTCACACTGTCAGAAGAGGGTTGAACAGCAATAACTGCAATGGTACCAGAGGACAGCGAAAGATGGACCCCATTCGCTGGGAACTCTTGATGTCTACTGTAATTTGATGTGTGTGGTATGGCTATGCATGACACGAAAAGAGCGTGGAAAATTCTAAGATCAGCCAGTTGATGTCACAAATAGAAAGTTACGCTTTACACCGCACTTTTAAAGATGTCAAAGATGTATAACCTTTCCTTGGAGGTATATTCACCGTCATAAACTAATATTTGTCATTTATGCTCAATGGATGAAAACTGTCGCACATCCAATTCCAATATCCAGCTGTAGGAATGAATTTATCTCATGAAGTTTGCAGAATGCTCCTATAGATGGACTGATTTATGTTTATATATGTCTGTCATAGACATGTATGAGTAACCAACCATTCACAATATTTAATGTACATGTACAATTATTTAAAATAGAAAATTCCAACAGGTTGAACCAATTTGGAGAAAATGAAAGAAGAATACTTCAGTGTGCGTATGTTATCTTGCTTTTCAGAATTTTAGAAGTAGAGTATGTAATTTTCACACTCAAAATGACAATTCTCAGTCAGCCAGGGTATAATTCGTACATGTGTTCTTTTTGCCTCTAGTTGGCAGTAAATAATGCATAGTCACAAGTGCCTTTTGTAAGCCACATAATAAAGATTTTAGTCGAGACAAGTAAACCTAAGAATTCCTAGTGGTTGACTAATTATGGCACTGTAACCACTATATGACAGGTCTTTTCGAAGTATTATCAATACATGTAATGTTGTGCAACATACAATTGTTCCTGGCTGACAGAAAAGAGTAATTTGGTACTAGATGTTAAGATTTGGTTAACTTCCAAATCACATGGAATTCCGTTTGTTGAGGGTGACCTGTCTAATTATAACAAAGTAATACCTATCTTATTGTGGCCTTCAATCAACAGAGAAAATCTGCGACACCTTGCGAGAAACACAAGCTCATGACAATCAGCCTTCCATCAGTGACATCAAAGCTAGGCAGTATGAAGGCAGCAGGACCCAGTGACAACCTTTTTCCTATTCCAAAGGTCTGCGTCCACGACGTTCCGTACAATATCTGCAGGATCAGTATGACGTGCGGAATATGATTTGGAACAGGCTGGCATTGGCAAAGTTGTATCTGTTATGATTCCAACTTCACAACTGAAATCTACCTGCTTTGTGAAGAAGTCGCCAGATTGTGTGCAAACCATCTGGAGTGAGGATTTTACCAGTCTGTGTACCTTGGGAGAGTATACCGCTAGATACCACATGGCTGTAGCTGCAAATATTAAAAAAACACTCAGAAGATACCTTGTTCATTCTGGGCTCCTCTCTCAAGAGCAGCTGGATAGACCTAAATAAAAATGAACCTACTGTTACAGCACTATCTCATTTCTGATCTATTCCATGGAGGTTACTCAAAATCAGCACATGCACATGCAAACACTCACACTTTTTGTGCTTTTTTTCCTTTGCTTATTAGTGTCTTTTTGAACCAGTTACTTAGACGACTGTCTTACACTGTCTTTGGGTGACGGGCTGTCTGTAACAGAATAAAATTGCAATACTATATCGCACAACACTAAATTATGTAAATTAGGGTGATGGGCTTCTCTCAAAACTAATACATATTAATTAGCTTGTAGGGACTTATAGCATGAATGTTTTGTTTTCCCATCCATCACTTTGGGATCACCCTGTATCTTACCTATAGACCGTATTCAATATGACGTCAGCCACCAGACATGTTGGTGGACAAGATGCATACATTCCAGGACTACAATACATTAAGCTGTTAATCGATCCATGTTTAGCGGTTGCACAGGGATCATTGACAGGTGAATGTATTGTAGTACTGGAATGCGTCTATCTTGTCCACCAACATGGTTGGCTATTGAATACGGTCTATTATACTCTGGTCGATGTTTGTTTTGGGATGAAAAGGAGCAAAAAATTTCAATTGACAATTACATTAAATAATTTGGCACCAAAAAGGTTTTTACCAAGCTGGAGAAAAAAACTGAAGGGTGGGTCGTAACACCCCCCCCCCCTTCGTTAGATGAGGGTTAAACCACAGTTGTGGGGCTATCTTAATTATGCACTGTGTAATTAGTGTCAATTATACTCCCTTAGTTAGAAATAGCCACCATGTTGAAAAATACACACCATGATTTGTCCATGTCTTGTCTTTAGGTTTCTCCTTCCAAGCAGTATTGAAGAACATTCAGAATGGTGTAGAAAAAATACTAAATCAAGGAATTAGTGTTATGCAAATAGCTCCATAAGAAAAGAGGGCAAATATAATCTTTCCAAAATTCCATCCAGGCCATATGTTTTTAATTTCTGATTTTTGTTTTGACCGGGACTGGTTCTTAGACTTGGAGGAAGCAGTGATGAAGGTTTGATTCCAGAGCCTTGATCCATTTGCCCCCATTTTGCAATTCTGTTGAAAGTCATGAAGTTTACTCTTGAGAACTGAATGATATGCATATCTGTATGTACCATTTTAGTATTGGTTACAGAATCAGGAGACTAAGGCATTGACAGTAACCATGCTGGAGTGGTACATTAATTGTGAGACCAAGGCATGACCGGAACCATGTAGGAGTGGTACCATTAATTGTGAGACCAAGGCATTGCACGGTAACCATGTAGGAGTGGTAACCATTAATTGTGAGACCAAGGCATTGCACAGTAACCATGTAGGAGTTGGTACCATTAATTGTGAGACCAAGGCATTGCACGGTAACCATGTAGGAGTGGTACCATTAATTGTGAGACCAAGGCATTGCACAGTAACCATGTGTAGGAGTGGTACCATTAATTGTGAGACCAAGGCATTGCACAGTAACCATCAGGAGTGGTACCATTAATTGTGAGACCAGGCAGTGCACGTAACCATGCAGGAGTGGTTAACCAGAATTGTGAGACAACGGCTATTGCCACAGACCATGCTGGAGTGGTACCATTAATTGTGAGACCAAGGCATTGCACGGAACCAGGTAGAGTGGTACCATTAATTGTGAGACCAAGGCATTGCACTGGTAACCATGTAGGAGTGGTACATAATTGTGAGACCACGGCATGCCACAGTAAAATGTAGGAGTTGGTACCATTAATGGTGAGACCAAGGCATTGCCACAGTAAACTGAGGATTGGTACCCTTAATTGTGAGACCAAAGGCATGGCACAGTAAACCAGAAGGAGTGGTACCATTAATTGTAGACCAAGGCAATGCACAGTGGAACAATGTTAGGGAGTGGTACCATTAATTGTGAGACCAAGGCATTGCACGGTAACCATGCTGGAGTGGTACCATTAATTGTGAGACCAAGGCATTGCACGGTAAATCCATGTAGGAGTGGTACCATTAATTGTGAGACCAAGGCATTGCACAGTAACCATGTAGGGAGTGCTCGGTACCATTAATTGTGAGACCGGCATTGCACAGTAACAGTGCAGGTAAATATCTGTTATCATCAACAAAAGTGGTATAGTAAAGGTGCTTGTTCGATTTATTGTCTATTTTGTTCTCTACTTAATATGATGAGCATGGTAAGTGCAAATAACTATGTCCATCAAGTCCGTGGGAAACAATCTTGTGGTTTTTGGGTAGAAGCAATAATGCACATTGCCAAGCCCTACTCATTACTGTGCTATATTGAGGGTTAACCATAAAACAGCGTTTTTTTGTTATATCTTGGGAAGGAACTGGAATTTGAGGGCTCAAATGTCAAGACGACATGAGAAAAATAGGCCTTTCATCTCATATCAAAATCGATACTACTTCCGGGGAAATCAGGGGGTCCCAAAAGACGATCGGAACACGCACCTTTAAAGTGTAAGAGTGTGTCCTTGACCATTAGAAACTTGTGTCTGGCATTTCCGTTTTGATAACAATAGAGAAATCTCAGATGGTGACCAATACGTCTGCTGTTTCAGTCTTTTCAAAACCTACAAATTACCATAGGTCTGTATTATATTTAGTTATGTATCATCCAGAAAGTATTATAAAAGTATAAATTGGGATATGAGATATGTTTTAATCAATAGATATTTATATTAATATTACTTTATTTGTTATCAGGCTTAAATTGCAAGATGTTGGTCAAGTGATAACAAATACATGGCAATTTGGTAGTGTAAAGAACTTAAACGGAAGGCATATTGCTAAAAATGTTCATTTTAAAGGTGCTTGTTCCGATTTATGTCTATTGTGTTCTCTACTTGATATAAGAGCCTGGCACTTACACATGTACGCCCCATCAAGTACCGTGGGAAACAGTGGCGTAGCTAGGATTTTCATATTGGGGGGGCCAGTGTCGCATCTCAACCGACAGAAAATGGGTAGGGTCCAGGGTTTTATATGCTTTAAATGTCTTCTGAGGGCTAATTTTTGTACGATTTTGTAAAATTTACTTGTCGCACGCTGTCCATTGAACTTTAAACCTATACTTTGCCGACAATCCGGCCTGCAAGTGCCATGACCTGAATATTTCAAGTGAACCGACGGGCTCATCTCAACCGACGAAATCAATTATTGGGGGGCCTGCCCCCCTCTGGCTACGCCACTGGTGGGAAACACACATGTGGTTTTGATGGTAGAAGCAATAATGCGCATTGCAAAGCCCTATTCAATATTGTGCTAATATTGATGGTTAACCATAAATTCGGCATTTTTTTTTTTTAAACTTGGCAATGAAATGGATTTGAGGGTTCAAATTTCGGACGGACAATGAGGAAAAATCGGCCTTTCAGCTTGATATCAAATGGATGTACGTCTTGTAAATCAGGGGGACGGGGGGGGGGTCCCCAAAGACGATAGGAACACGAAACTATAAGTTATGGAACAACCCAAATATACCAACAGGAGTTTCTGGAATTGTCAAGGTCAGTATTCTTTCATTACTAAATTCTATCGCATTTATGGGTAATGTAAACTAAATATATCCAGATGGTAAATTGTAGATTTTAACGAAAATTTCGATATCCATATTGGCTGCCTCTTGATTAAAGGAAGATATATCAAATATATGCCTGACAAGAGTTGGACCTTTAAAATAAAAATGAATGGCTTTTTCCTACAATTATTGTATATAGCTCAAACTGGTAATTTATTCACAATTGCCATTTTGTGGAACTTTTGGAGACAGTTGCAGCCATCTGGGATCTGAAGAGTTTCTGATGGTCCTTGAAAATAGTGTGTTTCTATATTAATGATTATTTGGATCCAATGTGCCGCATTTCAATCATTTTTCATATTTTGAATGACATCTTGAAATATTGCTGGAAATGCTGCATGTTTTCCATTGTTTTTAACAATTTGACTGTGTTATAGAAAGAAAGACAAAAAATAAAAAAAATAAAAAACTTTTGATTTTAATTTGAATTATGTACGCCATACTTGCGTGTTAAATATTGAACACATGCTCCAAAAAGGCAGTCTCCTTTTGGCTCAATTCATATCATAATTTACAAACCAATGTTCACGTAGAGGAACGGAAAATAAACATTCAGAGCCACAAGGAACACATAGGGCCCCGAATGTATATTGCCAGGAGGTACAACACCTAATAACCATGTAATTCATCCCAGGGTCCTCCCCTGGGTATGTCAGGTGGTGGGGAAATGTATAAAAGGGTAAACATTGCAACAACAAGACGAGTCCTTAAAGGACAATCTTCTGTTTTAGAAGCACACTTTGTGAAATTGAAACAGGCAAATTGAGTTGTGTAACACTATATTGTAATGAATACTAGGCAAGGCACATCATAATGATCAACCTTATTGTGAAACAAAAGACATTCAGTTTCATGTTTACTTTTCTGATACATTGGGTATTATTTTAAGTAGGAAATTGACTTGCAGGAACACCAAGTTCAGGTACCATACTTCCCTTTTAAAGGGAACTTCTTACCAGTGCAAAGGGCCACACACTATTGTGTAGTAATAATAGTCATAACATGCTGTACAAAGTTGTGCCTGTTTACCACAACTGAAATATTAGTCTGCTTAATTGAAATGTTCCATGCTATCAGGGTTAAAATTATACATACAAACAATGTAATTCTGTGACCCCTTGTATATTTAACATGAAGTCTTATTTTGGATATAAATGGCTATAGAAGTCATTCTACCAATTATTGGTTCACGCAAAGATTTTGCAATCTGACCCAACCAATCGAAAAAACCGTTACATAGCTACCTTAGTTAGGACTAGTCTCATTAGTTGGCAAGCAGGAATGTCACTATCCCTGTGGTTGCAAGTAGGGTTATGTTATATCACGGACCATGGCCATGCATGGAAATTGGACTCTTGAACTCAACGCCAGTATCAGTACAGCTGAAGAAGTGTAAACAATGGAAGATGGGTGGATACACCCAATAAGAACTGAGTACCCCTGCAGAGCGTTTGGTCAATTCAGGATTATTTTGCCTGGCAGAAGAAAAAAACAAATTTGGCCCAGATTTTTTCTAGATGAACTAGGGGTATCCAAACTTGGGGACAGGTTATATTGTAGATAAAGCCTCTAATATGTAACAAGGTAATTCTGCTCCCAGGGTCTCTTCCCTGGGTCGTAATGACAGGTGGGGAAATGTCCAAAAGGTCATATGCACAATTGTAACATTTGATGGGTAATGACATCTTGGTGGGTACTGACATTTGACTCTTGACATTTGACCTTTATAGAGTTATTGTTTGGTGAGTTATGATGGAATTCATTCATGAGTTATATTTTTTAGAGTTATTTTTTGTGAGTTATGGATTGAGTTCATCTTTTTTAAATTATTTTTGTGTGTTATAGAGTTAATGAGCTAGTTTTGTTTTTGTGTCGCCTGCCTTAAGGCAGGAAGGCACATAGGGATCACTTTGTCCACTGTTGTTGTTGACGTCTGTTGTTGTTGTTGTCTGTTGTTGATCAATGTCTGTTGTTGTGAAAAAGGGTTAACATTTGCCTGTAATATCCACATACTTTGGTAGACGTTTCATATAGAAGTCCCATTGATGCAAATGAGGTATTACAATTTATTCCGTCATGCGCTGTATGACGTTGTGCAGTAGTGCTTGACGGAATGAATGGCAATACCTCATTTGCATCAATGGGACTTCTATATGAAACGTCTACCCATACTTAGATGGATTTAAACCAAACTTGGGTCACAGGTGCAACTTGGCATCCCCATTTGTTGATGAGGTCAAAGGTCACATACCAAGGTCAAAGGTCATGTGAGGTCAAGTAGTAAAATAGGCTGAAAATGTAAAATTGACCTCATTTGAAAAGTTGAAGTTCAATTGGAACCAAACTTGGTTTATGGAGCTTACATGCAAACCCTCATTTGTTTGAGGTCAAATATCAATGTCAAAGGTCACGTGAGGCCTATTATTCACAAACCGCGACGGCAGGCGACACAAGCGGTCCGAAGATCATTGTATTTTTAGTTATTTTTGGGTAGTTATGGATAGAGTTAATTGACAAGTTATGTTTTTTGAGTTATATTTTGGTGAGTTATAGATGGAGTTCATCGATGAGTTGTGTTTTTTAGCGTTATGGTGAGTTATGGATCATTTATGCAAAAATGGTGCTAATTGATTTTGGTGGGTGGAAGGACATTGTATGGTTTAAGTAGGGTTGCCTAGCAGTTCCAGGTTTAAGGGAGTGTTGGCCAGAATTAAGGGGATGTGTCATCTGTAGTTAATTTTAAGGGACATATTTTATGTATCACATAAATATGAGTTCACCTTGTTGTTATTATTATACTTTAGAATATAAAGTAGTATTTAAAACTGAATATGAATAAAGTA
>JAMKCH010007996.1:0-55302 GCA_023653785.1 Ophioderma brevispina
ACAGTCAACTCACTGTTACATTGAATTACCATTGAAGCAAAGACGATTAGTCCGAATGTATTCATGTGTTTGCGTTGACTGAATGATTCATTAAGCTCAGAATTGATTTTTCTCTGCTATCGGATTACATCTTTCAATAGATTTCGTGTGGAATTTTACTTTCATCCATGCAAATCCCCTCATTCAATGCCAATACCTCGGAAAAGTATTAGAGTGACCCGATGGGTTGAATCTAATATAAACACCAACACTTGCGTAAACAAGCAACTTTTGAAGATGATAAAGGGTTACTGTTTCCAGTGTATCTTTTTTTCTTTTTTTTTTTTTTTAAAAAACTCTTCTTTTTTTTTTTTTTTTTTTTTTTTTTCTTTTTTTTTTTTTTTTTTAGAAAGAGTAACCAGTAGCAATGTTATCTGTGATATGTGAAGTTTATTGGTGAAAGTGTATTACATAATCTAGGAGATGCCCAATATTCTTCCCTACAAAACGTTGAATTTGTATGAAAAGACACTTGCTACCAAACAAGAGCGCGGGACTCGTCGTTGTAATGAGTTTGAGTCAGACTTTAAGTTCAAAACAAGATTTTGTGTATTTCTTGCCCTCTTCGTATATTCAATCTTTTTGGTAGATTTGCCTAAGCAACCTATGGTTGCGATTTGCCTCTTTAATCCCATGGACAAGCACGTTTTTGATTCAAGCAATGTCATCCTTAAGCCACTTAAAAGAACATAAAAGAAACCGAAAGGCTGCACTTTAAAATAATTCTTAAAAATATTCTGGATGGTGCCTTACCGTGAAATGTTATTATGGAACAGGTTGAATATAATATTGTTTTATGGATTTATACGTACAATGGCTCATTATTTCTGGGGACATGACATATGCACGCGTATCTCTTGCGTGAACTGCGCCAGAACGTGCAATCCACTTTATAACTTGTTAACAGTACATGAATTGTAACGCGCATTTTTACAAAAGGTACAATGCACTGAAAGAGGGTGAGAGTAGGAGGAGAACTGTAGACTTTGGGAAAAGGTGGGTTGCAGAGATTGTTTGAAAGGAGGCTGTGGTGGAAAAATCTCTGGGCTGGCAGGGCGGCTGTTCCAAAGGCGCGGCGCTGATGTGAGAAAGCCCTATTACCAGTCAGCGTGGGTCTTGGGAACGTGCAGACGGATGCCAGTGGAGGACCGGAGGGAGTAAACAGGGGGCTCGCAAGTGGGAAGAAAAGATGAAATATAGTGAGGGTAGATGTGGTTCAGAGATTGAAGGTGGGACAAGGGTGGGAAATTGGATGCGTTGAGCCACTGGATGAGTGGAGCCCATTCCAAAATAAGTTTAAGTTCTTAAAATCAAGCCGGCATTACCTGTTTGGATTCTTTGAAGACGGTTATGTCCTACTGGGAAATGCATTAACGAACGCCACGCAATAGTCCAGCTGAACAGAACCAGGCAACGGTGACTTTGTGTTATTGTATTGAAATCAGCACTCGGTACCTATGACATGTTTAAGACAAAAATTTACTCTTGTTGATTTTTTTTAAATCCTAAGAGACAATATCTAGAAACGGTTCTCTCAATTGTACATTTTCATCTCGGTCTTAAATAGGTAAAATTTAGGACCTCAAGGGCTTGATCTACTAGACTTACAAGTTTCTTTGTATTAGGGGTGCTTCAAAAAAAAAACCGGCGGTGGCTGCGGGGAAGAACAACAATGGGAATTGACTGCGACAGTCTGCCGATCCCCGTAACCAATTTTCAACGTTCGTTCATCACACTTTGTTAAGAGCTTACGCGGTTGGGAGTAAATTTACCGAGCTTCGACAGCTAAGGGGCATACCACTGCCCATAATGCGTGGGCACACAGCAACCAGCAATGCTAGGTCCCGATGACGTAGAGATGTCATAGCATCGTGCATTGGGTGCAGAACCAATTTAGTTTGACGCATCGTCCAATGGCGGTGCCCTGTGGTGTCACCATTTGCTGAGTCAGAAAACAGTCAGAGGCCCGGTTGGTCGTGGCGGTTGATCTGTGTTCCATTGTTAAGAACAATAGAACCGGTTGTCAATCGAGAGAACGCGGACGAATCGGCGACTAACGCGATGGTTGAGTTTTTGGAAGATCAAAATGTAAGGATCGCTTCTTTTCTAAAAACATGTATTTTAAAGGTGCATTTCTAATCATAGCACCTGATTTCTTTTCCGTTCGCTATATATCGTCAAGAAAAGGTTATCTCTAAATTTCATAGGTCACTCTGTTTGTGATTTTCTATCCTATACGGACAGAAAATACAAAATATGAATAACGAATCCGCACGTAAGACTGGGCAACATATACTATACTTAGGCCAACGATCAGATTATATAAAATCCAAAAGTGTTTAGGTAAGTCTGGGGCGAGGTGTGGATCACGAAAAGACCAATGTGTTACCAAAGTATGACATAACATTTTTCAACTATTTGTAATTTACAACGCTCCCTTAAAACTGTCCAAAAGTAGATATATGATGAGCAGAAACTTGAAAAAAAAAATCCGTCGGATTCAGCAATTTTGTAGTGTAACTTTGTTTAAACCCTAAATCTTTATTTACAGTGGAAATTGCTCAACATTTCAAAGGGTCGCAGAATATAATGTGTGTAAGTGTATCTAAAGTTAAACCAATTGTGAAGGAAAATAGATCCATTCAATATCTCAGGGCAAATCTTTTAGTATTATTTAAGACCTTTAAGTTTTTTATCAATTTCGGCAAACTTTGCTACAAGAAGACCCATTAGACCCAAACAAAGTTTTATAAGGTGGCAATTATGAACGTATTTTATGCCAAAATGTCCTCGACATCAGACCATCGATATTGTTGAAAGCTGAAATTGGCCCATTTCTGCGGCACATGCCTTTGCGTTCCCGTTTTGCGTTGAGTACCCCAGGGCGCTAATACCTATTCAATGATGAAACTGCCAGACTGGTTAATGCACATTGTACATATATCATCTCCATGAAAATCAATGGTTCTTCATGGTAAATTGACTTATCATTGAAGTTTAAGTGAAGCATTTAAGAGATCTATATTCAAAGAAATCACCTTGAAATGTGCTGTTGGCCAAGCCACGCACCTTTGCTTTAAGTCACAGACGTAGGGAACTAACGTAATGATTGAGATTAAAAACTATGCAGATCGCTCTATCGGTCACCAGAATGTCGAAGCAGGAAACGATGGAAAGATAATATGCATTTGATGTGTTGAACTGTTAAACGTCAGGACAAAGTCGTTGTGGAAAGGACTTGTTCCCCGCGGGTTTCCGATGAAAAGCCATAATTCTTACCTTGCCTTTACTAACTTTTATTCCGAATGTGCAAAATACCTTTAAGTTTCATTATTGAACTGAATAACTGAAGTAATTCAAATAGGGCTTCAAAGTACATTGTAAGTGTTGTGTAAGGTCACTTTCACGCCGTGCCCCGAGGTAAAACAATGACTCGTAGAATGAATACCTATATCTTTGTTAGAATCAGGCTTAGGTGGCTAATTCCGCGTCTTGCGTAACATCTCAGTCTGTCTGGCGCGTGCAGTAATTGGCAACCTCTAATTACAGTGCCAGTCTAGTCAGAATTAAGAATTTGTTGTACTCTGAACTGGTCGCCTAATTCTGAGTTCAACTATGGCAGGTTTAAAAATTCAGTTTTAATACTCCAATTAAGGGTTTTCACTGGGGTGCATTTGTGTGCATATTTCATGGCTCATCTCAAGAAAACTACAAGTAGCACGTGTATAAAATACATTTCTACACGAGGAAAGAATTCTGAATGCCCACATGTTTTTGTGTGGACCACTTCGCGGAAACATTAATTTTTAAAGCATTTCTTAAAAAGCGTGGTATTTTGTTAAAAAAATTAAAATGCCAGAAAAATATAAAATTTTAAAAAAAAATTCAAATTATGTTGTTATGAGGGGTCTAAACAAAACATGTAATTAGGAGCGTTGTAATTTCTCTTATTCTTAGAATTGCTTTGTCTTTCGCCAACAGAAGATGAAAGAGTTACCAATACGTGGATTTTGGGTTTTCCGACCGGATGTTAATCTTTACCGAATTTTACCAACAACGCGCACTCTATATAAAATAAATAGCGCATATAAAATTTATGGTGTTTTGTGTCATACGGTCATTTTTCTGTCATAGCTGTGCGAAAACCGTTTGCTGTACATAAATTTTACCAGTAACGAGTACTCTTTGATTGCCTTGTAATTTTTTGCGCCACAAAATGTGCGCGTAGTTTAAAGGAGGCGCACTAAACCGCGAGCGTGCATGGAGTGATGCAGATCACTCGCACATCGCCCTCCCCCCCCTCATTGGGCATTGTGGGATAGGAATTTCGGTAAAATAATGATTTCCGGTAGGAAACCCCAAATCCACGTATTAAAGCACATTTTAAATTTGTTTTTGCTTAGTCATATGTTATTTTTAGATCTAGCCATGTATTATTGTAGATTTCAAAATAGGTGAGACCTCATTAAAAGTTTTAGGTCCGTTCATTCACAGTGAGAGGTAAGAGGAATTATTTTAACGGCCACCGTTACAAAAGGTTATGGTATAATACTCATACAATGTGCAGTAATGTAGCTAGTAAATAAATGTTGACAAAAATAAATTATTTCACAACTGAAGTTAGCTTGGACGTTTCAATTGAAGTATCAGGATGAAAATACCATCAATTATTTCATTAAACGTTGTTATTTTAACATAACTTACCTTTGACACTGCAAAATATCATTCCTTACCACGGCATTGGAGAAATAACGCATTCTTATATCAATAAACACATAACACATCTATGTTTTATTTGGCCTTAAAAATGGGCCAACCTTGTATTAAGAGATTAGCGCAAAGCGAATTTAACATCCTAACATTATATCATTTAACATTCTATCATTAACAGACCATTGTAGAACTGAATGCATCCGTTTCCAGTGAGTCGATCCTGCAGAGCAACTTTTTACCATTTACATAATGTGTATTGTAATGGCAACAAAGGCCTAGTCTCCGCATGGCCGGGGATTGAACCCTATATCAATACATCGAAATATGCAAGGAGTCTCACTTAATTTGAAATCTACTATAAAATACCAGACGCTTATAGCCTGTAGTGGTGAGGGGGACTGAATAAAGTTGGAAGGCTTTTGGTTGGAATACGGCTTTTGTTTTTAAGATTAATTGTGTGTTGATTACTACTAAAAGATAAAATTGCTGATTTGAGAATTTGAAACCAAAGTCTCATTGAAGGTACTTTTTAAAATACGCCAAGCAATACACGATCGATTTCACAAGTTAAACTCCAACAATGCTAAGTTAAATGGGAATTATTTGCCATACAAATAAAAGGCAATGCATTCATGTGGTCAATCTATTGTGTAAAGTAATCCCGGTAACTTGAATTGATATGGCCATAGGAAGCCATTCGGTACAAATTGTGCACATCCTAGCGCCACGGTGTAGTGAGTATTCGTGGGAACACGCTTTTCAATAGGAGAAGAATTGTGCCGCTTGGTTGATGTTACAACGAGACATGGCTTTATTTCGTATTGAACGTGAGTACACCCCGCTGATTGGTTCCCACGATTACGCACTCTAGTATCCTCAACCCGCCGAGTATAGGGTGCTTGCAGAGAAGATCACTAGATTAACTTGGCTAGACCTGAGCCATGTGGGGCGATCTTGGGGCCTTAGATTTCCCAATTGTTCACGTCTATGCTAAGCTCTTGAGCGGAGCGTGAACGATTTTCTGTCTTCAGTTCACCATAGAAGATTTTCTTGGGGAGACGGTAGCGAGGCATTCTGGTCACATGACCAACACATCTAGGCTGTGATTTCTTCAAGGTGATGTAGATACTTGGCATAGCAGCACAAGTGAGGACTTCCAACGAGCTTGAATAAATTAGAGCGCCCTGCTCAGGCGAGAAATGAAGCCATGACTTCCACTTACAATCGTCTGCATCACGATCTGATTCTTATGAAGCCGTCGTATGTGACCACTGGAAATCGGTGAGTAATTACATTTTACATGAACTAACCTTACAGAAAGGTAGCGGAATAATCGTCGGAACAAAAAATAGGCGAGGGTGTTGTGTCGAAATTGCCGCAAAAGGTGGAATTTTTGATCGACAGCCTTTACGCTGCTGTCTTCTGCTGCCAGGTCATCGCCATCTTAATTTCAACGTTGCCGTTTGCTAACACATTACCAGCAATCGTACACTAAAATCCCCTTCCGAAGTGTCATGTACAAGAAAAACTGAGAGTCCACATATGATTGGCGGGCTTGAGAATAGATTAACTAAACAATTCTGTAAGTTTTAGCGTGTTTCAGACCTTGTGTTTCGTTACATAACTGAAGTATTGGCCACAAAAAATCACTTATTCAGCAAATTCATTCAGGAAAGTGTTCTCTATTTTGGTGCCCCAAAACTGGCTTCATTGGCACCAAAATTGGCAACACTTCCCTGAATGAATTTATTTGATTTAGGCTTGTTGTCCGCTTCATTCATTTCGATGAAAACATGGTAATATGAGGATTGTTTATTGAAATTGTAATAAATCATTTACATAACGCACGATTTCCTGTGAACAAAAAAGTACATTTTTTCTAAAACTATAGTCACTTTGGTGACGTTTTCTATTTTGCTTTTATTTCAAAGCTGAGGTTTAGGTTATTTTGTAGACAATAACCCTGCCAACAGTCCACGCTCTAATTTATTCAAGCTCGTTGGGACTTCCTTATCTGGGACTTTGTCATGCCACTTGCTCTTCAGGGCCACTTGCTCAGCAATATTTCTCAGACAGGTCAAATGGAAGTGATTGAATTTCCTAGCAACTATTAAGGAGGGATGGCAAGACAATAACCTGGTAGACCATTAGTTTAGTTCCAATCTGATTCCTGGTCGTTCCCAGACCTTTACCCGCAGACGGTCAAAAGCAGTGCTGGCTTTTGCAATCCTGTTGTTGATTTCATCATCAATGAGCACATCACGGGACAAAGCCACCCCCCCCAGTATGTGAACTTGTCAACTGCTGTTAGCTTCTGATCTTTAAGAGTCATGGATGGTTTCACATGTAGCTTCCCAGGAACAGGTTGGTATATGACTACAGTCTTTGTGCTGATGATCAAGTCAACGTTGTCACAGGCAGATGCGATCAGGTCCATGCCGTGCTACATATCACTATGTGTGCCAGCAGATAGAGCACAGTCATCAGCAAACAAGAAGTAACGGGCTAATTTTTCGACAAACTTTTTTTTCCATCATAACGGTAGTTAATACTAAACCCAGGATAGCCGTTGCAGAAGGCATCTTGAAGCATGGCACTGAACATGATGCTGAAGAGGACTGGTGTGCTAGAACACATCCTTGCTTTACTCCATTAGTTACTGGGAATCTGTCAAAAGACTCAAGATGATGCTGAACCCTCGCCATCGGGGCGTCTTTGAACTGGTGCCCTATTGAGATGAAGTTATCTGGGCATCCAAACTTGGCCGTGATTTTCCAAAGGCCCTGAAGGTCAAGTAGAGTTCAGAATTTTGTTCATGACAATTATCTTGGAGCTGACGTCCTGCAAATATCATGTTGATGGTTCCACGATCATTTCTGAAGCTACATTGATTCTTTTGGAAGAAGACCTTGATCCAAGAAGGATTCTAACCAGGATCTTTCCAGCAATAGATAGTAATAATATATCTCTGTGGTTGTTACAGGACTGACGGTTTCCTTTCTTTTTTGTACAGATGGATGCATCATTGAAGTCTTGCAGAATTGTTTCTTGACTGCACATAGACTGGAAGAGTTTGGTGAGCTTCTCCACCAGACACGGTCCGCCGGTCTTGTACATTTCTACAGGTATTGCATCAGGTCCATGTGCCTCCCGTTTGACAAAAGGCTGGTGGCATTTGTAGTTTCTTCAAGGGTAGGTTGTGCAGCAAGAGAGGTCTTAATATCTACCTGGGCAGTCTATTTACCTGGCTAAAAAAACAAAGCAAATGAGATACAGATGCATGCTGACCAAAAAATGCAAAATTGTTCTATGATGCACTCAAATCAGTCTCTGGGCCCTAACCAACTGTAACATCACCTCTTCTCAGTGATGATGGACTACACTACTTACTGATAAAGAGGAAATCCTTGGGAGATTGGCAAATCATTTCAATACGGTTCTCAACCGTCATTCATCAATAAATGTACGCATTTACAATTACAATATAGAAGTGATTGATATACAATGCTGTGTGTGTATTGGAGTGTTTTGTTGAAGTCTCAGTAGGTCGCTTGTGCTTTGAGGTGCAATGATTATGTTAGCATGCTAATAGGTGATTTGGAACCGAGCCGCTAAGTATCATGGCGTCGCCCACATCACATACTGTCTTATCTGAAGAAATGCCGTTATCGAGAAAATCGCCATTGAAATTCTACCGGGAGATTTCATGTTGTGCTATGGAATTAAACATTACAATTTACTTTTTAATTTTGCATTATGAAGAAAACATTCTGAAGTGTAAGTTTTAACCATGCTGAGTTTTGAAAGTGCAATTGTATTCCTGATATAAAGCTACAAAGTCATAAGTCTGTGAAATGAAAAAAAGTCGTATTTTCACATACGACGCTAATTTCACCGTTATATTTCAATGCGTTCAGATAGATCTGTATGTGAAACACGTCATGTTCACGCACGAGGCAGATAGCACGCACATAGATCTGTATGTGAAAAGCGTAAACAGCTTGTTTTACGAACAGCGCTAATTACGCCTGTTGAAATTACGTGTAAATGAAACATGCGACAGTATGTGAAATCGAGATATGCAGTTTTGAACTTATTTATCAAAATTCTTAATTAATATCTCACTAATTAAGTCGCTTTCAAGATTGTAACTTTGTGCATGTATACACCATAACATTATAAGTACGTATGCAAAATATCTAAAAAAAAGACAAAAATGTCAGATAAGACAGTATGTGATGTGGGCGACGATGGGTAAGGTGTACTTTTCACCTGTGGCCAAGAATATCGCCTGGGACCCGAAACTTTCGACCAACATTCTGGTTTTGCGATTTCTAACGTTGCTGTTCGCCCAAAATTGATCTAGAGATAGCGAGTGGAATAACCTGGGACCGTTTTTTTTTAATTTGAAAGGACCCGAAACAGACATTAGGGTGTCGGCATTTCAATTTGAACATAGCTCACAGAGAGAATGTGTTATCGCTTGACACCGTTATGCTGGTGAGACGCGAATTTTTCGGCACTACAGTACAATTTATACCTACTGTGTCGGTATGAAATTTCCAGATCAGAGACGTATGTATATAAGTAGTATCACGAGTATTGGCAGTTTTGAAGCAGACGGAATCGTGCAGTACTGATGAACTAGATCATGTTGCACGGTTCAAGGCACGTTCCATTGACTTTGTAAAGTCAACTTTGACGCAATGTTATTCTTCGCTTGTCATAAATATTTGATTGATAATCTCCCATTTTATTTTGATGAATGTTAGCGGATGAGACACAATGTCGGTAGTAATTGATACTTCGTACCATCCTAATCAAATTAATGTTTATAAATGACTTTTTAACGACGTAAAGAGACACCTTTGACATCTTTATGAGGTTCATCAGTTGATCATCGATTATTCACAGGGCAAATTTGCGCGTGTTTTCCCCGGGGACTAAATTGCGCACGTATATACTTAACCTTATAAACCTTTTAAAAGAACAACAGATAAAATGATTAACAAAACGTTTAATTCGATCAACAATGATTCATAGAGTTTGCTTCGACTTTATAAGAAGATACAGATCAAATACGTTATACCTTTTCACGCAACTTGGATATGGTTAAATAACTTTTAGTGAGATGAACAACTTCAGAAGATAGACTTTTGGACGTGTGGCTAGCTGCGTGGCAAGGTGGGTGGATGTCTTGGTAGGTGGGCTGGAGACGAAAGCATATGGCTCGCATGTTCGCCAAGTTTCAAACATCACTGTGAATCGTCGAAAAAAGATATGTAGTAAAGCAGGGATAAGGGTATTTAAGTGTATTGTATGATCAGTGAATATTTCAGAACAAGATCAGTTCTTGAGTTCAAAGTTATGTGCATATCTGGAAATCACAGAATGGACTAGCCAAACCCAATATGTATTGACACTAAGACTTTTGTTTAATTAAACTTGAAATTCCGCCTCTTCGTTTACTAATGCTTACCGTCGTCTTGGGCAAATAGCCGTTAGATTACGGAGAAAGTTTTGCTAAGCGTCCCCCTTTATTTCCCGTGCGGGTGAAGAGCGTTGAGAGTGTGATGCTTGTTGGAGTCTTATTTCATACAAACTAAACGTGGCGTTTGCTTACTTTGAACTCCCAACGCACACTCAGAGAGAAAGTCTTGCTCTGTACATACGCGCGCGTATTGCCAGGTTAAATATTCTAACATTTATTAAATGCATCCCTGATTGGCAATATGGCAAGAAAGATTGGCGACCTTTCGTAAATGTTGTCTCCTTGTGGGGATATATCCTAGTTTGAACAAACTGCAGCTAACTGCGTTAGAAATTCTAACTTTAAATAAGGCAAATTTGAACA
This sequence comes from Ophioderma brevispina, assembly GCA_023653785.1. Taxonomy (NCBI): domain Eukaryota; kingdom Metazoa; phylum Echinodermata; class Ophiuroidea; order Amphilepidida; family Ophiodermatidae; genus Ophioderma; species Ophioderma brevispina. The sequence continues at coordinate 10,607 of JAMKCH010007996.1, forward strand.
GGATTTAACATTCTTAAAGACTATCACCTTTCTATATGAAGCAATTTCGTGCGTTGTAATATATATGAGACAAAGTATTAAATTACAAAATTCTTGTTATATTTTGTAGTTAATGTACATTCGTCTATGTTATGCAATTTTTTAGAAGTATACAACAAGTAGGCAAATTCATCATTTGTATGGTTGGTTTTTCTTTTGTTTGTCTGATTGTTTGTATTTGCTATATTAGGTTAAGTTATTTTCTTTCCAGAAATGCCGGAAGCTAAAGTATCTTAACAATATAATCTATAAAGGTAGGCAACGCACTTTGCAATATTTTGATCATTAACAATTGTCCGATTAGAATGTTAGGCATGTTTGATTTACACAGTGCTTCACTCTGCGTTTATCTAAGGCAATTATCTAAACCTTAATACGTCCTCGTTCTGTTTTAACCATACCTTTTGCTTAAATCACAGAAATTCAATTCGTTAATTTTTATCATTGCGAGAAGTAGATATTGCCTCCCAGTAAATGTGTCAGTGACATAGCCGGAATTTAAGTTTAGGCGAGGCATTCAACAATTACCTTGCTATGAAATGCATTTGCATAAAGTATATATGTTTCGAGGTTAATGAATTGATGATCAATTACTAGTTGTTATTGTTACTAAGACGTAAACATAACACTACAATATTTTCTTGTCAAGCACGGTTTGTACCATCAGGTATAAACAATAGTTGAGGAACGATTGTAATTGACAATGGCACTGCTAATGCAACTTTTATTCATTCTTATTGTGTCGGGCGGTAAAACACGTTTGACTAAATACTTATTTAAAGTAAAGTAAATCTAAATACACGAGTATTCAGCTTTGCACATGAGAATCCAAATCAATGTTTATGGCAAAAATTCGCAATAAATATTCGAGGTGCAATCTACAAATGGTCGTTCACATGATCATAAGTGACACATCTTTGGTAATGCGTTTTCTGTTTAAAACAACCTCCGCTCAAAACCCTGATAAAACCGAAAATTGACTCAAAAGTCTGTTTGCATGTGTGGCATGTAATCATAATATGATGTAAATTTTGGTACAAAGCATTTCTCTTAATTAATGAAACTAGAACTAGATTTTCCTTTTGACAAACATAAGATCTATAATAGTGAAATCACGTGTGCTGGTTTATTTCATCAGCCAACTATAATTCAGTCATTTTGAAAGCATAGCATCCTTTACTACTTCTTATTAACCAATAACCCAGATATCTTCAAAGTGATATTTTTTTTAAAATAATTGATATATGAGTTTTAAAGAAATAGCATTGTACTTACATTTTCTCTCATGGTTTATGAAAAATACTTTTAGACTTTTCAGACTAACTTGTGTCTGTAGAAATGGGGGAAATATTTTGTATGAAATCAACCGTTCCCTATTCACAATTCCTCGCGCAAAGATGAAATAATTTAACTGTTTTGCAACAACAAACGCAGACGTATGACGTCATCGTATAATCAGCAACGAAAAAACCACGAAGATCGCGAACTGACGAACTGCAACAAATTGAACAGATAACGGGTAGATTGATGAATGAATGATTGGTAAGCAGTAAAAGAAAGTGACCACTTCAAGTGACACACTATTTGATCTCTACACATGGAAATATGGTGAATGGGAAAATGGCCAATGGCTTCAAATTACAACCGTTATTAAGCCTGTAATTCATGGCAATTGAGTTGTGTCGTATAAAACGGAAAATCAAGTCCAGACGACGGTTTCCGTTAGGTGCCTCTGGGAACCCGGTGGTTGAGTTTATAAGCCCTAAGTTAGACTCTGTTGGACTGTTTACTTACAAATTGTCATTATGGCCCATGCTACCTAAACATTATTGACTGACATTATGTGTGTACTTTCCGTCATTGAAATGTTTCCCTTTATAGTTACAGAAAAGTAAAAAGCGGATGATAAAAGTGAATAACCATTGCAAATGCACTAAATTAATTCAGGAATGAATATTCCCGCTTTTTTTTTTTTTTGCCTCCTCAAGCGTACTTAGGAAACAGCGGAATGATGTGCACCTTTAACGGAAATTACAAGACAACATTCGCGTGAATGTTTCACAATCTCTCACAATCACACTTATCCATACGATCCCCTCGAGGTGGTTAGGCAAAAGAAAGAAAATCATTGCCAAGCTCGGAAATTTAACCTGGAAACTCCGGATCTCTAAACCAAAACTGTACGTGTGAGCGAGCGAGGAAGTCACGTCCGTATCGAAACATTAGTGAATAACTCTATAAGACCAAGGTTCCAATTCAAGTTTCTTCCGCTGTTATAACAACATAATAGAGAAGAAATGAAAGAGTATTTGGAAGATAAGCAAAGAAGTGTAAATTTGACAGATAGTACACGTTATAAAATGTATAGCATACTGTTTGCAAGCCAAAGAAAGTGCTAACAAATTTAAACAACTCTACTCGTATTTAAAAGCAAGTAACTCTTTCACATAGGCAAAGCTTCGTAATAATACTGTTTTTACTGCCACCCTTCCAAAAATCTTTATAATCATGTCCGTTGACACAGATGCCTACGGGAACTGAAAAATGTAACACCAAACCTAAAATTAAAACAGAGTGTTAGATTCAATCTTAATTTTCAGCATAGGTTTCTTTTGTATAGTGCCTGAGGTGTTTTTTTTTCACCCACGTTTGGTGCCTAAGGGGGATCCATGGACCACCCCCCCCCCCAGGAAACCACTTTCCCGAGGGAATTTTCAATGAAACTCATACCACCTTGCGGGGTCATAAGACCAAGGCCAAGGGTTTGTTTTTTGTAGTATAATAAAGCAAATCAATCAAATTTATTTTGTTCATCACATAATCACACTCAAACCATGAAATACAATGATAGTGAATTGCAGTACAATAAAAAATGGATTACACAATAGAAATCATATTATCATTTATAGGATATATTAATTAGAGAATAGTGATGAACGAGGTCACTGCTAAACGCTAAGCGTGAAAATGCAGTAAGCTCACCTAACTTACGTGTTCCTACGACAGAAGAACAGACAAAAAAGAGAATTACAAATCAAGACTAAAAAAAGGACAGGACATACAATACGATACAAATTACATTGGACAAACACAAAGACAGCCGACAGTCAAATTCCAAGGATAAGGAGGTGCAAACAGAGTAAAAAGACCAAAATGTAGTAAGTGATCACAGCACTATACGAATTGATGAGACTCTTTTTCATATTAATTTTGAAAGGAAGATAAAGTTGGGGAGTTCTTAATATAAGAAGGCAGATTAGCCCATAGTAGAGGACCTTGGAACATCAGGGTATTATTAGCAAGTACCGTATTAAATGGTTTTACACGGGGTATTTGGGCTTGCCTGGTACCTCATAATTGTGAGTATGAGTGAAGTTTAAAAAAATCCTGATCAATAAGGTCGTCCGGTAGAAGTTTATAGTTGTATTGATACATGAATGTGGCAAGCTGAAGTTTATAAATATCATTAACCTTCAACGTTTTGAGCAGAGAAAATAAAGGGTCCTGTGTGGGCCAGCCATAGAGAGTTTGATCATGTTCTAATAACTCTTTTCTGGAGAATAATAAAAATCCTTTAAAAAGGAAGGGGCGCCCCAAGGAGTGAGTCTTGTTTTGGGTTGTTCTATGTGGTTGGGGAAATACTTATGTAAGAAAGGCACGGTAAGAGTGGCCCTTGGCCAACTACCCCAGGTTCCTCCTTCCAACTACACAGGGCACATTTCTACATTACCTCTACACCCTATCCCTTTTTTATCTATATGGACAATTCCCAACTACCCATCCAAACTACCCATGGTTCGTTTTTGGTACAATTACAATTGATTCCGTCATGCGCTATGATATTGGGCAGAAGCGCTTGACGGAATATAATTGCAATACCTCATTTGCCATACCATGAAACCTCTACCAGATTTCCTTCTCAACCTCCCAGAGTTCCCTTCCCAACTACCCCTCTTTCTAACAACGCCAGGTTCCACATTATCCAATCACCCCTTCCACCACACAACCCTACCCATCCAATTCAGGTTCTCATTTTCACCAAATTGAAAAATGAAAAATAACTTGAAAAAAATCATATTTTAATTATTTTTATAAGATTGAGTGTATATTTTGTTTTTTGATCATTTTCTCCACTTTTTTAATTATTTTGTCAATCTATTTTATTTTGGGTCACTATTGTTACATTTCTATTTTTTATTTTATAATTTAAAAACATTTTTCTTCGTATTTTCTTTTTTTTAATGTATTTGTCTTTTTTTCATTTTAATATTCGGGTTTTATTTCTTTCAATTAATTTGTATTACTTTTAGTTTTAATATTTTTGTTTAACAAACTTATTTTGCTCATTTTAAATGCTTATTTTATTGTTCATTAATTTTGTGTTCGTTATGCGTATTTTCATTATTCTTAATTTCTTTTTAAACTTTTAAAGGGGCGTGTTCCGATCGTCTTTGGGACCCCCCCTGATTTACCCGGAAGTAGTATCGATTTTGATATCAGATGAAAGGTCGTATTTTTCTCATTGTCGTCTGAAATTTGAGCCCTCGAATCCATGTCATTCCCAAGATATAAACAAAAAAACGCCCGTTTAGTGGTTAACCACTTTTATTAACACAGTATTGAATAGGCTTTGCAACATGCATTATTGCGTCTACCACAAAACCGCAGTTTGTTTCCCACGGTACTTGATTGATGGGGTGTATGTGGCATGTGCCATCCTCATATCGCAGATGTAGAGAACACAATACACATAAATCGGAACAACCACCTTTAATTACTTACTAACGTTGTTCATATTGATGCTCAAGTTTCATGTTTATTTATTTTGCTGTTTTTATTTTAATTAGTATTTTAATAATTCCACGCCACATCTTTCCTGAACAACTCCTGGCCTTTCATATTTTATCAAACGTGTATTTTTGTGTATTTTAGTTGCATTTTGTTATTTTTACATTTATGTTTGTTTATTAACTTTTGTTATTAATAATTTTTGTTTTTATCTGCTTATATTATTTTATGTATTTTTAATTAATTTTAATTTAATATTATGTTTCTTTTAAATTCTTATTCTTTCCGTCTTTTTTTTTATTTGTCTTTTAGCGTTTTCTTTTTTCAAATTAAAAAAAAAAAAAAAAATCCTTTTGAATTTTTATTTTGTATTTTATTTATATTTAAATTATTTTCTTTTGTTTCCATTGTAATTTTGTTTTATTATTATTCAGTTTATCAACTTTATTTTATTTTTAAAGATTTGTATTTTATTGTTCATTGTATTTTAGTTACATTGTTTATTGGTTGATTTTCATTTAGTTGCATTTGTATTATTTTTGCATTATTTTTGTTCATTAACTTTGTATTATTAATTTGCCGATATATTTTATGTATTTTAATAATTTTAAAGTTAATATTGTTTTTCTTTAAATCTATTTGTTATTGTCTTTCTTTTTTATTGATTTATGTTTTCTGTTTTTAATCATTGTTCAAATGTACTTCTTTTGAATTTTTTTATTTGGATTTTATTATGATTAAATTTTTATGTTCTTTTAAAAATTAAAAAAAAAAAAATATTTCACATTATTATTATTTTTCATTTGGTCCTACTGATTCCCAACTTCGTGATTCATTTTTAAGCTGTGTAGTGTTAAAAAAAGAAGAAAAAATGGGGAAAAGGGAGAAACAAAGGCAAAACAACCGGCACATCTTCCCTGGTAACAAACAGCTCAACAAGAACAAAACTAAATAACAACAATAAAAAAAAAGTAAATTTCTCTTAGACCGATTCGAATCTGGACTAACGGGGGGAAAATAATATGGGTTGTCAGTGCACTTCGACCATTAGGCCATTCGGGAAAACTGAACTTGTCTTTTTATGTGTAATCGCTCAATTGGTAACAAGGTATGGAAGACAGAGCGGAGCCGAGGTCACACAATTACACAACCAAGAGGCGTATTACGTGGAGGATACAATTATACCGTGTTTTGAAATATATTCCTTAAATTCGCAAGGAACATGGAGAAACTTCTTTTTCTGGAATACATCTCTGCCGAACGAAAGTTGATTTTAGGTCATAGGGTAATCTCGAGCAACTCCCCATATATTTTCCACAATATTGGAAGAAAACATCCGCTATGCAAACATATAATCGTGATGTAACGTAGAAACCCCCAATTTGGCTACAGTGTCCCCATACAACGGTCCGGAAAGTGTGTAGTATGTGTCACAAACGTGCGAAAGATATTCTCTAAATAGTAATGCGCGAGCGATTAACGTTATCAGGCCGTCATACGAATGCATGCAAATGCAAATAAATTCAAATTATCTCCGGTAAACGAAGGGTCTAGGAGATTTTTGAAATCAGAGGGTCCGTAGTCTGTTTGTTTTGAATATATGAATCGTAATTGGGTCTGAACTATAGAACGTCGAGCGAGAAAATTGAACGTTTTTGTCGGGTACTTGGGTGCTAGCAAACACGCGAAAAGTGAACACGCAATCGCTACGGACCCGCATTCCCTTTTTCCCACAATGCCTTTCGGTATTATTCCAGTCTGAGAAGTTTCAAACGATGGTTCACTTTTACGCCATGTTTTTTCCATTTTAGAAATAGAATACGTTATACCGGAACGCTGTTTGTTAACAGCTTCCAAGCCAAGTATAGGTGCGACGTCGGCCGCCCTTAAAAAAGTGAGCCAGAATGCATTATTCGCATCAGCCCCGCTATGGCTTCCATATGAAATAAAATGGTAATATAGTGAATTTATTATAAAATGTGTGAAGTGAGCTTTGAGGAAGAAAATTGTCTAACTCTTTGCGGTATAAACCCCGTATATCTAGCAATAATTTGGAAATGTGCTGGGTATGCCGAATTCCAGGATAAAATGTGGTCAATAAGGATACCAAGGAATTTTTGATAGTTAGTACTTTGCTGAATTGGAGTATGCTAATTTAAACATCTAGTTTAATTTCATGGCTATATTATATTTATTTTAAAAATCATGTAGTTGGTCTTTTTTTATATTCAGCGATTAATTTGTTTTAATTTTTAAACCAGTTTGAAATAATATTCAGTTATTTATTTACTATTTGTTTTTCAAAAAAAAGTGTATTCGAATTGGATGTGAAAAAAAGTATTTGTGTCGTCTGCAATTAATATAAGTGTGGTATTTCAGAACAAAGGGGAAGGTAATTAATGTATATGAGGAAAAAAGGGGCCCAAGGATAGAGGGCTTAGGGGAACTCCACAAGTAATAATGGTTGCTGGTTTCAGCAGAAGGTGTTATTTTAAACAAAACCCGTTGCTTTCGATAGGTATTTCCTTATCCAGTCATTAGCAAGACCACGGACCATACTTATTTAACTTGTAACGAAGGATGTCATGATTTAATGTATCGAAAGCCGTGCTAAGATCTAAAAATATTCCAACAGTATGAAGTTTATTATCCAGATTCTAAGCTAGTTTGCAAATAAGAGTTCATAATGGGCCATATGCGTTAGATCGTTTAGGCCTAAAGCCATATTGATGAGGGAGTGAGATACTGTATTTTGTTGATAAAGTTATGTATACGAATATAGACGACCTTTCAAAGAAGTTTCGAAATGGATGGCAGAATTGAAATGGGTTATAGGTTAGAAAAAATCGTGTTTGTCGCCTGCTTTGAATATTGGTTAACATTTGACTGTTTTAATTGGTTGGGAACAAATTCCAGAAGTAAGAGAAATATTAAAAATATGTGATAAAACCACACAGGATGGCATAATGAGTTTAAGGAGGTTATTGCTAATGTCATCAGATTGCTTCCTAGACTATTTTTAAATTTCGCTGTAATTTAAAGTTCATCAGGAGAAGTAGGATACAGGAACATGGTATTGGTGTTATTGTATGTTGCAAAGGGAGTTTAAAATCCATGATGGTTCAGGGATTTTTTTGGCAAGAGTAATACCTAGATTGCAAACAAAGTTGTTAAAGTTTCAGGCTATGGCTCATTGTCAGTGATCCTTCCAAAACCCTCGCTATGTTAAAACAATCGGAAGATTTGTTTTCTTATTACGGCCCCCAATAAATTGTTAACGTTTCCACATTGCCTTAGTATTAGATTTATTATTCAATTTTCTGGTTATGTAAGATGTTTTACTAATTCGCAATAAGAATTTAAAGGGGTTACGGTATTGGTATATTTTAGTTATTATCATCATTGGTTTAGAAATATATCTTTTATATAATTTATCTTTGATTTTTGTATGTTTTTATTAAACCTTTAGGACCCCGTTTTTTTTGGTTGTGATTACGTTTTGAAATGGGTTTTTGTAATTGGACAGTAGATGTTCAGGAGTTGAGAGGACTTTTGAGATTGTGAGATGAATTGATTGTAGGCTTGATCTGGGTCCTCTGTACTAATAACATGTGTCCAGTCAACAAGGGACAATGGCATATTTGGGCCTGGCCTTTATGTTATTGGAGTTGAACTAACGGGATTTAATTATATGTGGGTCGTGAAGTAGGCAAAAATAGTAGTGCGTAAGGAAGACGGGAAAATGATCTGATGAAAGATCAGGTGACCATAACACCAGAATAATAGGGGATGAAGGAAAGATCATTTGTAAAAATATTTTGTCTTCAGAGACACACTGGTATGCCCAGTACTGTAAGTGGAGCGAGTTGGTCGAATCGATACTGGAAGAAAATCATAAGAATTAAACTTATTAATAAATCGTTAACTCTGGGTCGGTGTAATGAGGAAAGAAGATCGAGGTTTTTAAAATCCCCCATTATTATGCACGCGTCTATTTTTCCCTAGAAATAGTGTTTAAAGTTTCCCCATTGGTCTTTGAAGTCGGACTAAATCACGTAATCAGGTTGGTAGATAATGTCAATAATGGTTTTAATGGAATGTCTGGAAATTTTCAACGAATATCGAATCACAATCATTAAAATCAAGCGTTAAGATCGGATCTAAGGCGATAATTTTAAGTCAGAATTGATGAAGAGAGAGACGCCACCCTCACCGCCGGTATGTAGAATTACAAGTTCAGAGAGTTATCCTCAATGTCGATCAAGGAGGCATCGTCCTCAGTTGTAAAACATGGTGTTTGGAGAATCCATAAATAGGAAAATGGTGATGTAAACAGACAGATAAGTAGTTAAAGATATTATTGGAATTTTTATTGAACTGCGTGCGTTGGCATGGTATATGGATAATTTAGATGTAATTAGAGATGGCTTGTGTGTGTTAATGTTTTCAGCGGTATAACGGCAATTGATGTCAATTGTTTGTTTAGATAGATCATTATCTGTAAGAGTCGTCAAAGGATGTAAAAACGTCGAAAGACCAAACGGTTGGAAAGTGGAGTAGATTTGAGTCGGACATAGCGAAACACAAAACAATTAACAAATATAATATACCAAAATATAGAATATTAAAGACTTAGAGAATTTAAGAACTTAGAAAAAATATTTTAAGCATAAAAAAACAAAAAAACTGATTAAATAAAGCTACAAAAAGCGGAGCTTAAGTATAGCTCCCAGATGTCACAAAAATTCCATTAAACAATTTAACCAATGGGTTTTTAAAACATTAAATAAATCATACTTGAATCAAAAATTTAGATGATAGTATAATATACATACATAACTGATAATTCCTTCTTGTACACTGCAGTGGTAATAATTGAATGAAAAGGCAGGTATGGTAAATAAGCACGAAAGTAAGACCGGGAGGAAGGGTGTAAGGGTACCATGCAGTAAACAAGGAGCAAATTTATTACTAGAGGATTGCATCTTAACAACATTAGATTTGCAACATGTGGTCACCAAAAACATAATATGTAACATGTTAATTCCTTCTGTTACACTGCAATGGTAATAATGAATGAAAAAGGGCCAGTATGGTATATTAAGCAAACGTTAAGTAAGACCGGGAAGGGTATAAAATGCAGGAAAACAAGGAGTAAAGTTTATTACCAAGATTGCAAATTAACAACAAATGATATAGATTTGCAATAGTGGTCAAACATCATATTATGTAAAGAATATTATTATTGTGATTTCACCAGGGTGTGTATAATTTAACCAAAAAGAAAAATTATATATTAATAAAACATAGAACTTACAACACATAAATAAACCAGTAAGTAAGACTTAAGCCAGTAACTTATTACTAAATAATAATGTCCCCAACCAGCAGCCACCCATAAGAAACGAAATATAAAAAAAGCTTATATTAATGATTCGGTTAATCGTCTAGAAAGTAGGGGCAAAAATGTTTCGAAATGCGTCAAAATCGCTTCAAAGGTGCAAACAAGCAGATTTTTGAGGCACCCAAAAATATTGTGTCATAGAGTAATTTACTCAAATAGATTTCCTACCTTGGATTTGGCTACAGAAATTGCCTTAAAAGAGAGGAAAAAGGTGATGATTCTGATTACTTATATGTCAAATAAAACATAGGCTGAATTTCGGATTGCTCCTATACGAAATTTAGAAAATTTCAACATTTTGTTCCAAAGAAACAGTTCTAAGCGTAATCCTTTCAGAAGGGTTATTTTTGATAGAAAGCTTTACATCAGTGTAAAAATCAGTATTTTTTAGGGACACCTGATATGTGAAATCTCTCGTTGCACCTTTAAAATGTAACATAATGTTTCCACGACCCTGCTCACACAGCATACACTTTGTAAATAATTTCGATGTTTATATCTGCTCCAGAAGGATAATTTACATATATTTAGCACAAGCATTACCATTTTGTACATTCTTGTATTCTTTGTAGGGAGAGTAACAACGACATGTATTTGCTGTAGGTTTGTACAGCAATGGCGCGCAGTTGGTCGATGATGAAATTGCTTCTTTTCAGCGCATAAAAGATTAATTATTTTTTTCTGATTAAATAATTAATTTTGTTTCATGCATATACACATACATAAGCAAAAAAAATATTTCTGGTAACAGGGTTTGCTGATTTTTATTTTTAAAATCACACTCCTGTTGGTGCCGGGGGGTTCCTAGGGACCCAAGCTAATTATCTCATTAACGGGTGAGAAATTTTAGTATTTTTTTTTATGGAAAGTGATATAAGTGATATACTTAAGTGATAACCAACACTTTATGCCTAAACGCCACACCCCACTGTTATCTATATTCACCCCGCCCAAATTGATCTCGATTGATTTTGGCCAATGGCCCAAAAGAATAATTTGTACAAGATTGTTTTAAAAAGATTGAATTGGTATCAAGTTAGACAACTGATTTACACATTTTGATATCGGAAGACAGTTATCAAATAATAACCCCGGTACAATTTTAGGCCGGCGAAATATTTCTTTTAGGTGATGTTATGAACAAAAAGGTAAAACTGTAACACCAAGTCGGTGTCAAGCTTGTCGGTGTTAGTTTCTGGTGTTGAAATTAATGATTTAACATCGCTCAGTTTTGCTGCACAATTTTAATTTTGCATTTTAGTGATCTTCTTATGAAATGTTAGAGGTAAGCAGTTACAATAGAAGCAAAAAATAACAAAATCGATCATATTCTACTTAAATGTCAGACGTTACAAACATATAAATGTTGACATGTCATGTTATTAGCACCAGAGGATGCGGTCCCGCATTGATTCCAAAAGGGTATTAACACCAGTAGCGTCAATTAGGTATTGGCAGAAAAAAAATTGACATCGATATATGGTGTAAAATTAACACCAAGCAGTGTCATATTACACACTTTATAACACCAAAATTTGTGTTAATATAACACCAATATGGTGGTACTTAACACCAAAATGGTGTAAATCTAACACCAGTGGGTGCTATAGCCTATTGATTCCAGACTGCTAAAATTAATATCAATTGTGTTAAAGTTAACACCCCAGTTTTTGCAGTGCTCTGAAGTAATTTAGCACAAAATTGGCAACATCCCTCCATTTGAAGTAGAAAATGTCATGGAAAAAAATGGACCACCTGACTTTATAAGTAAATCATAGCAACTTAACTTTGATGTGGCTGGCCGATTTCATCCTATGACCTCATGAACATCAAGGCCTCATAGGCCAACATAAATATACATGTCTTTCTTTTTTTACCATAATTGTTATATTTTTGTTATTTTACTCAATTTCATCTAAGAAAACAATTTGTATAACAATTGATGTTATTGATGTACAACAGTATTTTAATTATAGTGTAGTTGTGGAATTCTCAATTTTTAGCTGATTTTTTGAGTCATTTGGGCTAAAAAAGTGATGTAATGTTGCTGTTCCCATGTAATTGCCTAATTTGAAAATGCTACAACTAATGCTATACGTTAGTCAGGTGTTTTGGGGTATATGCTTCCCTGTGAGGGAGAAAACATATGAAAAATCTGACCATAATTGAGTCACCCACCTTTAAAAAAAAGTTTGGTTCGTTATATGTAAGCTTATATATGTAAATGCACTATCATTTTTTTAAATAACTCATCGAAATCCACATTAAAAAAAGAAAGTTAACAAAAACCCGGATACTTGTAACCTCTTCAACTCCGCGTGGGTTGTGAGCCTGCCGGGTGGGCACTATTGACTTTCAACCCAAGCGCTATCTGAGAACTAGGGGGTGAATTAAGCTATTTTGTCATAATAATCTTATAAACAGTTCGTGATCAAATATGGAACGATCATTTAAAGGTTCATTTACTTCTGGCGATATCATTGTATTGCGTTCCTATTGCATAGTTTATTGAAATATATAATTGCTCTTTGTACTTGGTATTGGTTACTATGCATAGAAGTAGCGACATTCTCAAGAGAGAATCTCAATCACTTCCTTTTTTAGTATCATGTTATATATAATATCATTTGAAACTTAATTTTGAAACGAATTCAATAGTTATAAAAGTGGATACGAAATCATTTAACACCACGACTACCGGAATATACGAAGGTCGGATCAGATGATAAATCGCATAACTTAAAAATTTATGAATGTCAGATTAGCATACCATTTTATTATACCGTTCTGTGTGCATCTACCCTAGAAACGAAATTCTTTGTTCTTTAACCAAGGTGATAGTAGAGTGATCATCCATTAACATGATCAATAAAATTAGATTAATCAGAGGCAGAATAGAGCAATTAACACCAGTGTTTATAAAATGCATTAGTATTTGGTATGTTAGTGTAACTCAAACAAAGCACTGCATGTTGTTCAATAACACTGCTTCTTATTCAATAACAATGCATGTTATTCACACAATACTGCATGTTATTCTATAACACTGCGTGTTATTAAATAGCAATGCATGTTATTCACGCAATACTGAACGTTATTCAATACCACTGCATGTTATTCAATAACACTGCATGCTATTCAATAACACTGCATGCTATTTAATAACACGTGCTGCATTTTCAGAATATGAGTCCTCTGTATTGATGGTATTTCTTTTGATTACCAATTTGACGCAAGCTAAGTCATCTATTGGGTGACCAATTCCTCTCAATACCTATTTTGCCATATTAATACAGACGTATGGTGTGATTGAATATGAGGGGAGACACTTGATCTATGTCGTTTTACTCTAAATAATCATCGCATTTTGAAGCATAAAGTTCAGCGAATTATCGTGACCGTAAGATAACGAAAAGGTGGTGCACGTTTTTTTTTTTTTTTTCTTTTGGGGGGGTTATTTATTATATTTTTTGGCATATTTTAATCATATTCAAAGCTAAGTTGTGCTCAAGGCCAATCCCGGAACAGAAACATGAGATCCAAATTGCTCGCTTTTATGGTCATACTTCAAGGGCAGGCGTGACGTCGGCCCACAACAGCCTTTGGAACATGCTTTGGAAGCCAGATGTAATACATACGCTTTGTGTGCAAAGCATGTTCGTAAGACTAGCGACAACTATGAGCCCACCATTATTCTTTCTCTGACTATACTTTATGTTTCATCCCTTCTGAAAAACCGCTAGCTTAGTTTGAGATTTCGGCACTAATTTCGGTAAATCAACACTATTAACACAAATTAAAACAAACTTTTTCTGTTAACTTCATAGATACACGCAACTTTTGAAGATGATAAAGGGTTAACCGTTTCCAGTCTATACGTAAGAAAAAGTAACCAGTAGCAATGTTATCTGTGATATGTGAAGTCTGTAATTTGTGAAATTTATTTACATAAGCTAGGAGATAACCAATATGCTTCCCTACAAAACGTTGAATTTGTTTGGAAAGACACTTTGCTACAATACAGAGGTGGGACTCGGCAGCTGTAATTAGTTTGAGTCACGTATGAATGTGTACAAAACAAGATTTTGTGTATTTTCATGCCCCCTCTTCGTCTATTTCACATCTTTTTTTGGTAGATTTGCCACTAAGCAACCTACGGTTGCGATTTGCCGCATTAATAATGACAAACACATTTGATTCGATCAATTTCGTCCTTAAATGCCACGTAAAAGAACATAAAAGCCACAAAAGGCTGCATTTTAAAATAGTTCTTTAAAAACACTTCCTGAAGGTTCTCTTACCGTGAAATTGTATTATGGACAGGTTGAATATTCAGTGGTTTAATCGTTCCTTTGTACAGTCGGTGTATTTATATCCTTAGGGGTGTTCCTTAGTATATGCTATAATGGATTAAAATGTTACTTGTCTTAACTCGGTCAATATTGGTATTGGACATATAAAAATACACATTTTTTGAAAGAAAGTCTACACTAATGCCAAAAGTTAAACTTCTCAATTTTAAAGGAAATAATTATATAGAACATGGCATGTTCATACAATGATTTTGTAAAGCGCCTTTTGACCAAAAAGGATACGGTGGCTATGGTGGTAATATCTCTGGTCTAACGGGGAGGCTGTTCCAAAGGCGAGGCGCCGATGTTGAGAAAGCCCTATTACCAGTCAGAGTGCGGGTCTTGGGAACGTGCAGATGGATGCCAGTGGAGGACTTGAGGGAGTAAGCAGGTGGCTTGCAAGTGGGAAGAAAAGATGAAATATAGTGAGGGAGAGGTGGTTTAGAGATTTAAAGTTGTGGACAAGGGTGGGAAATTGGATTCGTTGAGCCACTGGAAGCCAGTGGAGCCCATTTACAAGAGTAAGTTTAAATTTCTTAAAATCAAGCCGGGCATAGCTGTTTGGAATTCTTTGAAGACGTGTTATGTCCTTCTGGGAAATGCCATGAAGAAGAGCACTGCAATAGTTCCAGCCTGAACAGAACGAGGCAACGGATGATTTTGTGTTAGGTATTGAAATCCGGGAATTCCGTCGTTGGGTAGCATTAGTAACTATGTATGTTTAAGACAGATAAGAAATTGCAATTTGTTGATTTTTTAAATCCTCGCGACAAATATATAGAAACGGTTCTCTCATTTTGTAAATGTTTAATCTCGGTCTTTAGGTCAATATTAGTGTATCAAGGTAGCTTGATCTACTAGTACCTACAAGTTTCTTTGTATTAGGAGTACCTTCAAAACACAACCGTCAGTTGATTGACGATTGGTCATGGCGGTTGATATGTGTTCTGAAACTGGTTGTAATCAAAGAGAACCGGACGAAACCGGCGACTAACCGATGGCTGAGTTTGGAAGACATCCCCTTAATCCAGATTCAGATCAAAAATTTAAGGATCGCTTCTTTTCTACAATACGTGTGTTTTAAAGACGCATTTCGTGATCCTACGTTGATTGTTGTTTATGGTTCGCTAGGTGTCGTCAAGAAAAAGTTATTTCCAAAATTTCAGTTGATTCTGACGGTGAGTTTGATGTTATGCGGGAATGTTAAAATCACGTTTCGCCATAGGCCACTATGTTGCATGATTTCTGTCCGTTTAGGGATAGACAATACGAATCTATGAATTTCTTCTTTAACACCAAAATGGTGTAAATCTAACACCAGTGGGTGCTATAGCCTATTGATTCCAGACTGCTAAAATTAATATCAATTGTGTTAAAGTTAACACCCCAGTTTTTGCAGTGCTCTGAAGTAATTTAGCACAAAATTGGCAACATCCCTCCATTTGAAGTAGAAAATGTCATGGAAAAAAATGGACCACCTGACTTTATAAGTAAATCATAGCAACTTAACTTTGATGTGGCTGGCCGATTTCATCCTATGACCTCATGAACATCAAGGCCTCATAGGCCAACATAAATATACATGTCTTTCTTTTTTTACCATAATTGTTATATTTTTGTTATTTTACTCAATTTCATCTAAGAAAACAATTTGTATAACAATTGATGTTATTGATGTACAACAGTATTTTAATTATAGTGTAGTTGTGGAATTCTCAATTTTTAGCTGATTTTTTGAGTCATTTGGGCTAAAAAAGTGATGTAATGTTGCTGTTCCCATGTAATTGCCTAATTTGAAAATGCTACAACTAATGCTATACGTTAGTCAGGTGTTTTGGGGTATATGCTTCCCTGTGAGGGAGAAAACATATGAAAAATCTGACCATAATTGAGTCACCCACCTTTAAAAAAAAGTTTGGTTCGTTATATGTAAGCTTATATATGTAAATGCACTATCATTTTTTTAAATAACTCATCGAAATCCACATTAAAAAAAGAAAGTTAACAAAAACCCGGATACTTGTAACCTCTTCAACTCCGCGTGGGTTGTGAGCCTGCCGGGTGGGCACTATTGACTTTCAACCCAAGCGCTATCTGAGAACTAGGGGGTGAATTAAGCTATTTTGTCATAATAATCTTATAAACAGTTCGTGATCAAATATGGAACGATCATTTAAAGGTTCATTTACTTCTGGCGATATCATTGTATTGCGTTCCTATTGCATAGTTTATTGAAATATATAATTGCTCTTTGTACTTGGTATTGGTTACTATGCATAGAAGTAGCGACATTCTCAAGAGAGAATCTCAATCACTTCCTTTTTTAGTATCATGTTATATATAATATCATTTGAAACTTAATTTTGAAACGAATTCAATAGTTATAAAAGTGGATACGAAATCATTTAACACCACGACTACCGGAATATACGAAGGTCGGATCAGATGATAAATCGCATAACTTAAAAATTTATGAATGTCAGATTAGCATACCATTTTATTATACCGTTCTGTGTGCATCTACCCTAGAAACGAAATTCTTTGTTCTTTAACCAAGGTGATAGTAGAGTGATCATCCATTAACATGATCAATAAAATTAGATTAATCAGAGGCAGAATAGAGCAATTAACACCAGTGTTTATAAAATGCATTAGTATTTGGTATGTTAGTGTAACTCAAACAAAGCACTGCATGTTGTTCAATAACACTGCTTCTTATTCAATAACAATGCATGTTATTCACACAATACTGCATGTTATTCTATAACACTGCGTGTTATTAAATAGCAATGCATGTTATTCACGCAATACTGAACGTTATTCAATACCACTGCATGTTATTCAATAACACTGCATGCTATTCAATAACACTGCATGCTATTTAATAACACGTGCTGCATTTTCAGAATATGAGTCCTCTGTATTGATGGTATTTCTTTTGATTACCAATTTGACGCAAGCTAAGTCATCTATTGGGTGACCAATTCCTCTCAATACCTATTTTGCCATATTAATACAGACGTATGGTGTGATTGAATATGAGGGGAGACACTTGATCTATGTCGTTTTACTCTAAATAATCATCGCATTTTGAAGCATAAAGTTCAGCGAATTATCGTGACCGTAAGATAACGAAAAGGTGGTGCACGTTTTTTTTTTTTTTTTCTTTTTGGGGGGGTTATTTATTATATTTTTTGGCATATTTTAATCATATTCAAAGCTAAGTTGTGCTCAAGGCCAATCCCGGAACAGAAACATGAGATCCAAATTGCTCGCTTTTATGGTCATACTTCAAGGGCAGGCGTGACGTCGGCCCACAACAGCCTTTGGAACATGCTTTGGAAGCCAGATGTAATACATACGCTTTGTGTGCAAAGCATGTTCGTAAGACTAGCGACAACTATGAGCCCACCATTATTCTTTCTCTGACTATACTTTATGTTTCATCCCTTCTGAAAAACCGCTAGCTTAGTTTGAGATTTCGGCACTAATTTCGGTAAATCAACACTATTAACACAAATTAAAACAAACTTTTTCTGTTAACTTCATAGATACACGCAACTTTTGAAGATGATAAAGGGTTAACCGTTTCCAGTCTATACGTAAGAAAAAGTAACCAGTAGCAATGTTATCTGTGATATGTGAAGTCTGTAATTTGTGAAATTTATTTACATAAGCTAGGAGATAACCAATATGCTTCCCTACAAAACGTTGAATTTGTTTGGAAAGACACTTTGCTACAATACAGAGGTGGGACTCGGCAGCTGTAATTAGTTTGAGTCACGTATGAATGTGTACAAAACAAGATTTTGTGTATTTTCATGCCCCCTCTTCGTCTATTTCACATCTTTTTTTGGTAGATTTGCCACTAAGCAACCTACGGTTGCGATTTGCCGCATTAATAATGACAAACACATTTGATTCGATCAATTTCGTCCTTAAATGCCACGTAAAAGAACATAAAAGCCACAAAAGGCTGCATTTTAAAATAGTTCTTTAAAAACACTTCCTGAAGGTTCTCTTACCGTGAAATTGTATTATGGACAGGTTGAATATTCAGTGGTTTAATCGTTCCTTTGTACAGTCGGTGTATTTATATCCTTAGGGGTGTTCCTTAGTATATGCTATAATGGATTAAAATGTTACTTGTCTTAACTCGGTCAATATTGGTATTGGACATATAAAAATACACATTTTTTGAAAGAAAGTCTACACTAATGCCAAAAGTTAAACTTCTCAATTTTAAAGGAAATAATTATATAGAACATGGCATGTTCATACAATGATTTTGTAAAGCGCCTTTTGACCAAAAAGGATACGGTGGCTATGGTGGTAATATCTCTGGTCTAACGGGGAGGCTGTTCCAAAGGCGAGGCGCCGATGTTGAGAAAGCCCTATTACCAGTCAGAGTGCGGGTCTTGGGAACGTGCAGATGGATGCCAGTGGAGGACTTGAGGGAGTAAGCAGGTGGCTTGCAAGTGGGAAGAAAAGATGAAATATAGTGAGGGAGAGGTGGTTTAGAGATTTAAAGTTGTGGACAAGGGTGGGAAAATTGGATTCGTTGAGCCACTGGAAGCCAGTGGAGCCCATTTACAAGAGTAAGTTTAAATTTCTTAAAATCAAGCCGGGCATAGCTGTTTGGAATTCTTTGAAGACGTGTTATGTCCTTCTGGGAAATGCCATGAAGAAGAGCACTGCAATAGTTCCAGCCTGAACAGAACGAGGCAACGGATGATTTTGTGTTAGGTATTGAAATCCGGGGAATTCACGTTGGGTAGCATTAGAACTATGTATGTTAGACAGATAAGAAATTGCAATTTGTGATTTTTAAATCCTCGCGAGACAAATATATAGAAACGGTTCTCTCATTTGTAAAGGTTTAATCTGGTCTTTAGGTCAATATAGTGTATCAAGGTAGCTTGATCAACTAGTACTTACAAGTTTCTTTGTATTAGGAGTACCTTCAAAACACAACCGTCAGTTGATTGCGATTGGTCATGGCGGTTGATATGTGATTCTGAAATGGTTGTAATCGGAGAGAACCGGACCGAACCGGCAAACCGATGGCTGGTTTGGAGACATCCCCTAATCCGATTCAGATCAAAAATTAAGAGATTCGCTTCTTTTCATACAATACGTACGTTTTAAAGGCATTTCGTGATCCTACGTTGATTTGTGTTTATGGTTCGCTAGGTGTCGTCAAGAAAAAGTTATTTCCAAAATTTCAGTTGATTCTGACGGTGAGTTGATGTTATGCGGGAATGTTAAAATCACGTTTCGCCCCCCCCCCCCCCCCCCCCCCCCCATAGGCCACTATGTAGCATGATTTCTGTCCGTTTAGGATAGACAATACGAGATCTATGAATTTTTTTTAAAGTAGATCGAAACCGAACCTAAGACTGGGCGCATATATAACCTCTATACTTAGGCTAACGAAGCGGAGATCTAAAAAAACGTTTTCTGGGAAATCGATGGCGAGGTATGGATCAGAAATGTCCTTTAATAGGCCCAAGACCAATATTTACCAAAGTATGACAAGAAACATTTCAACTAATTGTAATTGGACAAACGCTCCCATAAAATCAACCCAGAAGTAGATATAAACTTAGGAGGAGGTTCATCGTCACGGCCTGCGCATTTTATGTATAAGTACTGGCAGAGCAATTTTGTAGTGCAACTCTGTTTAAACCCTATAGTTTTATAAGAGATGTGGAAATTGTTCAATTTTTTAAGGGTCGCGGATATAAGTCTGAAAGTGGCCCTATAAGTTATACCAATTGTGAAGGAAAATAAGATCACTTTCAATTACATCGAGGCAATATCTTTTAGCATTTTTTGAGACCTTTTACGTATTCAATTCGGCAATCGTTGCTTACAAGTAAAACCATTAGGCAACTTTTTAAACAAAAAAAGTTATAAATGGCAAAACCCAGGACGTTTTCTGTGCCAAAAATGTGCTCGACAATAGACCATCAATATTGTTGAATAGCGAATGGACCACTTCTGCGGCACATGCCTTTGCGTTCCGTTTTGCGTTGAGTACCATATTTCAATGATAAGACTGCCAGCCGGGTTAATGCACATTGTACATATATCATCTGCCATGCAAATAAATGGTTCTTCATGGTAATGACGTTCAATTGAATGTTAAGTGAAGCATTTAAGATATCTATAGTCAAAGAAATCCACCTTGAAAGTGCTGTTGCCAAAGCCAAGCATTTGCGTTCATGACAGACGTAGGGAACTAACGTAATGATTGAGATTACAAACTAGCAGATCGCTCTATCGGTCACCAGAATGTCGGAGCAGGAAACGATGAAAAGAAATATGCATTTTGAGGTGTTGAACTGTAAAAACGTCAGGACCACAAAAGCCGTTGTGGAACGGACTTGCTCCCGCGGGTTTCCGATGACAAGCCCAATTATTAACTTGCCTTTACTTAACTTTTATTCCGAATGTGCAAAATACCTTTACGTTTATTATTGAAACTGAATAATGAAGTAAGTCAAACAGGGCTCAGAGTAACATTGTAAGTGTTTGTAAGGTGCTTTCACGCCGTGCCCAGAGGTAAAACAATGACTCGTAAAGGAATACCTCTATCTTTGTTAGAAGCAGCTAGGTGGCTAATTTCGCGGTCTTGCTAACATCTCAGTCTGTATGGCGCGTACAGGAATTGGCTACCTCTAATAACAGTGCCTGTCTATCAGAATAAGAATACGTTGCACTTCTGAATTGGTCGCATAATTATGAGTTCAACTATGCCAGTTTTAAAAATTCATTTTAATAATCCAAATTAAGGGTTTTCACTGGGTGCATTTGTGTGTATCTTTCATGGCCCATCTCAAGGAAACTACAAGTAGCACGTGTATAATAACCTTTTCTACACTGAGGAAAGATTCTAAATGCTCACGTTTTTGTGGAAACATTAATTTTAATGCCTCTTAAAAAGTGTGGTATTTTTAAAAATTAATCTATTTTTGTGAAAAGAATTAAAAAAAAAAAAAAAAAAAAAAAAAATAGAGAATTTAAAAAAAATACAAAACTTAAAGACTATCAAATTATTGTTGTTTCTGAGAGGTATAACACAAAACCATGTGATTAGGAGCGTTGAATGTGAATGAATGATTATATTTCTCTTTAACTATTTTAGAATTGCATTCTCCTTCGTCAATAGAGGTTGAAAGAGTTCCAATTGAAGCACATTTTCAATTTTTGAAAATAATGTAGTCAGTCAGTAAGGCGTATTTTTCACTGTGGCCAAGGATACCGCCAGCGATCTGAAACTTTCGGCCCACAGGACTTACCCATTCGGTTTTCTGCGATTTCTACAGTACTCTTACGTTGGCTGATGTCCTATGATGAGCTTGAGATAGCGAGTGGAATCACCTCTGACCGCTTCGGCATTTCAAATTTGAACATCGCTCACAGAGAGGATGTGTAATATTAAAAGAACAATATATATACCCACTGTGTCGTATGAATTTTTGAGAACTCAGAGACGAGATGAATAATTATGTTAGCGTATCACGATATTAGAGTCTTGAAGCAGACGGAATCGTACAATGCTGATGAAGTAAATTACGTTGCACGGTCCAAGGACACGTTCCATTGACTTTGTAAAATCAACTTTGATGCAATGTTATTCTTCGATTGTTATAAATATGTGATTGAAATCTCCCATTTCATTTTGATGAATGTTAGAGGATGAGGGGGACACAATGTCGAATTTAGAGTAATTGATATCGTACCACCTATCAAATTAATGTTTACAAATGACTTTTTAACGAGTAAAGAGACACCTTTGACATCTTTATGAGGTTCATTAGTTCATCATCGATTATTCACAGGGCAAATTGGCGCGTGTTTTCCACGAGGACTAAATTGCGCACGTACATATACTTAACCTTATAAACCTTTTAAAAGAACAGCAGATAAATGATTAACATTACGTTAAATTCGATCAACAATGATTCATAGAGCTTGCTTTGACTTTATAAGAAGATACAGATCAAATACGTTAGACCTTTTCACGCAACTTGGTTATGGTTAAATAAGTTTTAAAAGTAGTTGAAAGTGAGGTGAACAACCTCAAAAGATAGACTATTGGGTGCGTGGCAAGGTGGGTGGGTGTGTGGGTAGGTGGACTGGAGACGAAAGCATATGGCTCGTATGTTTGCCAAGTTTCAAACATCACTGTGAATCGTCGTAATAATATAAGTAGTAAAGCAGGGATAAGTGTATTTAAGTGTATTGTATGATCAGTGAATATTTCAGAACAAGATCAGTTCTTGAGTTCAAACTATAGTAGATTTCAAATTACGTGAGACTCCGTGCATAATCGGACGGGTATGATATTGATATGGGGTTCAATCCCCGGGCATACAGAGACTAGGCCTTTGTTGCCATTACAAAACATATTGTGACCATGGTACAAAGTTCCTCTACAGAATCGGCTTACTGGAAACTGATGTATTCAGTTATACAAATGTCTGTTAATGATTGAAGGACGCATGCTATTGTTGGCCAGGATGTCAAATCCGTTTTGCGCTAATCTCTTAATACAAGGTTGGTCCTTTTTTGATGACCAAATAAAAACTTAGTTGTGTTATGTGTGCATCGATATAAGAATACATTATTTCTCCTTGCTGTGATAACGAATGGTATTTTGCAGTGTCAAAGGTGATCAAATAACAACGTTTAATGAAATAAATGCTGGTGTTTTCATTCTGATACTTGAATTGAAAATCCATCTATCTCATATGTGAAATGAGTTTTAGGTCAACGTTTATTTAAAAGCTACATTACTATATATTGTCTGACTTCATAACTTTTTTTACCCGGGGCCGTTAAAAATAATTCCTCTTACCTCTCACGGTGAATGGGCAGACCTAAAACTTTTATGAGGTCTCACTTATTTTGACATCTACTATAATGCAGTAAATTATATCTTGAAATCAGAGAAGGGACTAGCCAAACCCAATATATCCTTGACACTAACTTTTGTTTAATTAAACTTGAATTCCGCCTCTTCTTACTAATGCTTACCGTCGTCTTGTGCAAATAGCCGCTAGATTAGCGGAGAAAGTTTTGTCAAGCGTCCCCCTTTATTCCGTGCGCGTG
This sequence comes from Ophioderma brevispina, assembly GCA_023653785.1. Taxonomy (NCBI): domain Eukaryota; kingdom Metazoa; phylum Echinodermata; class Ophiuroidea; order Amphilepidida; family Ophiodermatidae; genus Ophioderma; species Ophioderma brevispina. The sequence continues at coordinate 34,310 of JAMKCH010007996.1, forward strand.
AAAAGCGTTGTGATGGGTAATAAAATTGGATTGATTCAGCAAATGTATTGGTCTAGCTATGAGATTGCAAAATATTGGCGAGACGCAAAACTCATAGCGAGACTAATAAATATTGGGCGCAATCATCCAATTTTATCATTATCATGCGTAGATGACCCGATATTATCGCATATCGGACACCTCAAAGCAATGATAAGATGCTAGTTGGAGTCTTAGTTCATACAAACTACAGTGGGCGTTTCCTTTACTTTGACTCCCAACCACTCTCAGAGAGAATCTTGCTCTGTGCATACGCGCGCGTATTGCCAGGTTAAATATTCTAACATTTATTAAATGCATCCCTGATTGGCAATATGGCAAGAGAGCTTGGCGACCTTTCGTAAACGTCTCCTTGTGGGGATATATCCTAGTTTGAACAAACTGCATCTAACGGCGTTAGGAATTCTAACTAAAATAAGCAAAGTTGAACAGGTTGTAAGATTAGACAAAGTATTAAATTACAAATTCTTGTTATTGTATTTTGTAGTTCATGTACATCCCTCTTATCTTATGTAATTTTATAATGTCTACAACAACTGGCAAATTCATCATTTGTATGTTTGGTTTTTCTTTTGTTTTGTTTGTGTGTTTTTGTACTGCCTTGGTAATATTTGATTTGCTATATAGGTTATTTTCTTTCCAGAAATGCGGAATCTAAACATATTCGTAACAATATATTCTATAAAGGTAGGCAACGCACTTTGCAATATTTTGATATTAACAATTGTCCGATTAGAATGTTAGGCCTTGTGTGCTTTTCATAGCGCTTCAGCATCTGCGTTTTAATCTAAAACAATTATAAAAATAAAACCACGATACGTCTCGTTCTGTTTTACCATACCTTTTGCTTAAAAGAGAGCACGTGTGTCCAGTGGGAAAAGCACAGGACCTCGTGATTCGGTTAGGTATGAGTTCGAACCCCGCCGTGGCCAACGTGGTTGTGTCCTGGGCAAGGCACTTTATCTCGCTTGCTCACTTTACCATGGGTGTAAATGGGGAGCGGTTAGGGGTAATCATACCTGGTGCGCCGTTATAGAATTGGGTTCTCCGAATTTTCAATATGTGAAAAATGTGATTTTCCGAGTGAGCGGAATAAATGTAAGCACTTTGGAGACTGAATTGTATAAGGCGCTATATCACTACTGCATTATGTTTTTTAATCACAGAATTTAATTTTAATTTTTATCATTGCCGAAAAGTAGATCTGTGCCTCCATAAATGTGTCAGTGACATGCCGGAATTTACGTTTTAGGCAGGGCATTTCAACATTATACCTTTGCGATGAATGCATTTGCCGAAAGTATGTTCGAGTTAATGATGATTGTCAATTACTATTTGTTTATTGATACTAGACGTCAACATAATGACAATATTTTTCTTTGTCAAGAACGTTTTTATACCTCAGGTATAAACAATAGTTGAGGAACGATTGTAATTGACAATGGCACTGCTAATGCAACTTTTATTCATTCTTCTTGTGTCGGGCGGTAAAGCACGTTTGACTAAATACTTATTTTAAAGTAAATCTAAATACACAAGTATTTAGCGTTGCACATGAGAATCCAAATCAACGTTATGGCTAAAATTCGCAAAAAAATATTGGAAGTGTAATCTACAAATGCTCGTTCATTTGATCGTAAGTGACATATCTTTGGTAATGGCTCTTCTGTTCAGGTGGTTTTGGTACCAAGCATTTCTCTCAATTTATGAAACCCCGCGCACCTAAAACTAGATTTTTCTTTTTGACAAGCATAATATCTATTACATATGTTGGTCTATTTCATCAGCCGACTATAATTCGGTCATTTTGAAAGCATAGCATTCTTTACTACTCCTTACTGACACATAACCCAGACATCTTAAAACAAATGATATCTGAGTTTTAAACATTTTCGCTCAAGGATTATGAAATATATTTTCAGACTTTCTTCCCCTGTAGACTAATTTGTATCTGAAGAAATGGGAAATACTTGATATGAAATCAAAGTTAACGTTCCCTATTCACAACGATTTTTCGCACAGATATGAAATAATTAAACTGTTTTGCAACAGCAAACGCAGGCGTATGACGTTATCGTATAATCAGCAACGAAAACCACGAAGATCGCGAACTGACGAACTGCAACAAATTGAACAGATAACGGGTAGATTGGTGAATGATTGATTGGCAGGAAAGGAAATGACCACTTCAAGTGACAAACTATTTGATCTCTACACAAGGAAATATGGTGAATGGGAAATGGCCAATGGCTTCAAAATACAACCGCTATTAAGCCTGTAATTCATGGCGATTGAGTTGTGTCGTATAAAACGGAAAATCAAGTCCAGACGACGGTTTCCGTTAGGTGCCTCTGGGAACCCGGTGGTTGGGTTTATAAGCCCAAAGTTAAGACTTACAAATTGCCCCATGCTACCTAAATATTATTATTGGTCTGACATTATTGTGTGTAACATTCCGTCATTGAGATGTTTCCCTTTATAGTTGCAGAAAAGTAATAAGCGGATGGTAAAAGTGAATAACCATTATAAGTGCACTAGATTAATTCAGGTATGAATATTCCCTTTTTTGCCTCCTCAAGCATACTTTGGAAACAGCGGACTGACGTGCACCTTTAACGGAAATTACAAGACAACATTCGTGCGAATGTTTCACAATCTCTCACAATCACACTTATTCATACTCCATATCAGTTAGGTTTGATGTAAAGCGCTTTGAGGCCTTTGCATAATGCGCTATAAAATTCTTTTATTATTATTATTATTATTTCGAAAAGGAGGAACCGAAAACGACAATTTACTTTGCACATAACCATACGATCCCCTCGAGGTGGTTAGGCGAAAGAAAGAAAATCATTGCCAAGCTCGGAAATTTAACATGGAAACTCCGGATCTCTAAACCAAAAATGTACGTGTGAGCGAACGAGGAAGTCACGTCCATATCGAAACATTAGTGAATACCTCTATAAGACTAAGGTTGCAATTCAAGTTTCTTCCGCTGTTATAGCAACATATAGAGAAGAAGTGAAAGAGTATTTTGAAGATAAGCGAAGAAGTTTAAATTTGACACATAGTATGCACGTTATAAAATGCATAACATACTGTTTGCAAACCAAAGAAAGTGCTAACAAATTGAAACAACTCTACTCGTATTTAAAAGCAAGTAACCCTTTCACATAGACAAAGCTTCGTAATTTTACTCTTTAGTCTTTACTACCACCCTTCCAAAATAATTTTAATCATATCCGTTGAAACTGATGCCTACGGGGAGCTGAAATATACATAAAATTAAAACAGAGTGTTAGAATCAATCTGAATTTTCAGCATAGGTTTATTTTGTGGTCTTTAGTTCTGTAGAGCTATGTGCAAAATAGAAGAGGTTATGATCACACCAGATCTCTGAATGTCCCTTTGAATAAAACTGGTACACATCATACAATAAGTTGATATTTTGAATAGATATTAACGCTTTTTATATTTGATGGTAAAAATATAATGGTTGAAACTGGTACACTACAGAGATGGCAATAGAGGGAGCGGTCCCGTGTTGATTCCAAGAGGGTCTTAAATTAAAACCAGTAGTGTAATATCATACACTGTATAACACCCCAAAATTTGCGTTAATATAACACCAACATGGTGGTACTTAACAACAAAATGGTGTAAATCTAACACCAGTGGGTGCAATCCCCTATTAATTCCAGAGTGTTAAAATTAACATCATATGTGTTAACACCCCATTTTTTGCAGTGCTCTGAAGTAATTTAGCTCAAAAATTGGCAACATCCCTCCATTAAAAAAAAAACATGATATAAAAATAATGGTCCACCTGACTTTGAGTAAATCACAGCAGCTTAACTTTGACGTGACTGGCAAATCTCTACCTGTGAACTCATAAGCCAACATCAATATACACGTCTTTCTTTTTTCTACCATAATTGTCTTTGTTTTTATTTTACTCAATTTCATCTAAGAAAGCAAATTGTATTACAATTGAGGTCATTGATGTATAACTGTACTTTAAATATAGTGTAGTTGTGGCAATTGGGGATTTAAATGCCTGCTCCGTGGACAAGTCTGCTTTGCTGACTTGTTGTTCAGTGGAACGATCATTTAAAGGTTCATTTACTTCTGGCGATATCATTGTATTGAGTTCCTATTACATAGTTTATTGAAATATACATTTGCTTTTCGCACTTGGTATTGGTTACTATGCATCGAAGCAGTGGAATTCTCAAGAGAGAATCTGAACCATTTCCTCTTTTAGTATCATGTTGTATGTAATATCATTTGAAACTTAACTTTTAAACGAATTCAATAGTTATAAAAGTGGATACGAAACCGTTGAACACCACGACTACCGGAAATATACGAAGATCTGATCAACTGATAAATTGCATAACTTAAAAATTTATGAATGTCAGATTACTATACCGTTCTGTGTACATCTACCCTAGAATCGAAATTCTTTGTTCTTTAACCAAGTTGAAAATAGAGTGCTCAACCATTTACATGATCAATAAAATAAGGATTTGTTAGTTTAATAGCTTAATCAGAGGCAGAATAGAGCAGTTAACACCAATGTTTATAAAATGAATACGTGGTATGTTAGTGTAAATCAAAGAAAACACTGTATATTGTTCAATAACACTCCATGTTATTCACACAATACTGCACGTTATGAAGCATTAAGTTCAGCGAATTATCTTGTCCGTAAGTTAACAAAATTAGGTGGTTCAAGGTTTGTTCGGAATTCTGTTTGTTTTTTGTTTGTTTGTTTACTTGTTGTCGTATTCTAATCATATTCAAAGCGAATATCGCCACCCCGAAGTTATACTCAATGCCAATCACGGAATAGAAACATAAGACCCAAATTGCTCGCTTTAATGGTAATACTTCATGGGCAGACGTGACGTCGACCGACAACAGCCTTTTTAACACTCTCCGCAAGCTAAATTTATATACGTACATACACGCTTTGCAAGAAAAGCATGTTAGCAAGACTAGCGTCGGCCGACTCTGCCAATCAACAATGAGCCAACCATTATTTCTTTCTCTGACTATACTTAACGTTTTATCCTCTCTGAAACATGTTGGCTTTGAGGTTTGAGAAATCGTCACTATCTCGGCAAATCAACACTATTAACACACATTTAAACAAACGTTTCTGTTAACTTCAAGGACACGCGCAACTTCTGAAGATGGTAAAGGGCTAACCGTTTCCAGTCTATACGTAAGAAAAAGTAACCAGTAGCAATGTTATCTGTAATATGTGAAGTCTGTAATTTGTGAAATTTATTTACATAAGCTAGGAGATAACCAATATGCTTCTCTACAAAACGTTGAATTTGTTTGGAAAGACAGTTTGCTACAATACAGAGGCGGGACTCGTCAGCTGTAATTAGTTTGAGTCACGTTTGAATGTGTTACAAAACCAAAACAAGATTTTGTGTATTTTCTTGCCCCCTCTTCGTCTATTCAATCTTTTTAGTAGATTTGCCACTAAGCAACCTGTGGTTGCGATTTGCCGCTTTAATAATGGCAAGGACTTTTTATTCAAGCAATTTCATCCTTAAATGCCACGTAAAAGAACATAAAAGTCACGAAAGGCTGCACTTTAAAATAATTCTTTAAAAACAATTCCTGGAGGTGCCCTTACCGTGAAATTTTATTATGGACAGGTTGAATATAATAATTGTTTTATGGATTTAGTGGCTTAATCGTTCCTTTGTACAGTTGATGTATTTATAACTTTGGGGTGTTATTAAGTATATGCCAGAATGGATTAAAATTTTACTTGACTTCTTGACTTAACTCGGTCAATATTGCTATTGGACATATAAAAATACACATTTTTAGAAAGAAAGTCTACATTAAAGGCAAAAGTTTGATAAATTTCTCAATTTTAAAAGAAATCATTAAATAGAACATGACATTTGTATATATACAAAAAGGGAGGAGAGGGAAAGGCAGGAGGAGAGAACCACCAACTTTGGGAAAAGGTGGGTTTGAAGAGATTGGCAATATTTTTGGTCATGGCAGGGAGGCTGTTCCAAAGGCGAAGCGCTGATGTTAAGAAAGCCCTATTAGCAGTTAAGAGTGCGGGTCTTGGGAAAGTGCAGACGGATGCCAGTGGAGGACCTGAGGGAGAAAGCTTGTGGCTCGCAAGTGGGAAGAAAGATGAAATATAGTGAAGGGAGAGGTGGTTCAGAGATTTGAAGGTGTGGTCAAGCCTGTCAAGGGTCCGTTGAGCCGCTGGAAGCCAGCGGAGCCCATTCAGAAGAGTAAGTTTAAGTTTCTTAAAATCAATGCCGGGCATGCCTGTTTAAATTTTTTAAAGACGCGTTATGTCTTTCTGGGAAGAGCACTGCAATAGTTCCAGTCTGGACAGAATGAGGCAACGGATGGCTTTGTGTCAGGTATTAAACCCAGGAATTCCAACGTTTTGGGGAGCACCCGTATGAGCACTTTTTATGTGTAAGACAGAAATTTCCAATTTGTTGATTTTTTATATCCTCCAAACAGATAATAGACTGACATGGCCTTCTATGCTTCTATGTATACCCATTGATCACTGATACTAGGAAAAGAAATTAAGGTAACGTTTTATTCATTTTCAAGAAAATGGGCCAGTTTTATTTGCGGGAACAGACAGTTATATGATTTTAATAATTTATTATGAGTTTACACTTGTTTTTGCCCTAGCGCCCTGATGAGGACTACAGATTTGTTATACAGTTGGTATTTGGTATACGCCCCACAGTCTATATCTAGAAACGGTTTTCTCACATTGTACATTTTAATCTCGGTCTTTAAATAAGTAAATATTAGAGCCTCAAGGTAGGGTGATCCACTAGTACTTACAAGTTTATTTGTATTAGGGATGACTTCAAAACACAACCGCCGATCGACCAATAGTTGATGGTCATGTGTTGATCTGTGTTCCATTGTTAAAGGGCCATATCCCGATCGCTAATAGCCTCGTCTCCAGGGACCCCTGAAGTAGTCAAAGTGTTGGTATCAGAAGAAAGCTCTATTTTTGTCATTTACCCTGTGTAATCTGAGGGTTAAAGAATGTTTGCTTTGGAAGTTATAAGCAAAAATGTGTCCCATTTTGGTTGACCAATATTAAAACCCCTAACCGAGAGCCATGCTAGGCAATTTCATGGGCCCACACACCAGGGACTTTAGCGATAAAAATTGGCAATTACTGACCTCCCGTCAGCAAATTTGTGTGGGCAGACCAGCTGATATCGGGTTGCAGTTTCACTGAAAAACGGCCTCGAGGCGAGACATTATGGCTAGAAATCTAGAGCAAGCTCCGGTCAGAATTGTTATGTCTCGCTAGCTTTCAGCAATGGTTCAACTTCACTGCGCTAAAACATTGGAACCGCTGAAGCGAATCTGGGCTAAAAGTAGCCCAAAGTCCGGGTTAAGGACAGTGTCAACCCTGACTTTCCGAGTATCTATTTTGGTTTGTAACTTTGCAAATATTTGATTATTGTATGTAAAAGTATAATTTCTAGCAAGAAAATTGGACGATGAACCCGATGGTGGCATCAGATTAATGTAAAACTTTCTGTATTTTGAGAAAAATACTAAAAAACATGATTTTGCCCCAAAATTTTCAGACAGCATAACAAAAACGATTTGAATTTTCATGATTTCTTATGTTATTTTTTTAGAAACAAGACAAATTTGTCTAGGGACGGTTTTTTTTCATTTTTTTTACATTTCGAAATATAAGGAAAAATGTCAAAAAAGTGTGATTTTTATTTTTCTTTACCGAAATTTGAGTATATATTGGAGAATAGCTTTAGTTAGAAATCGAAAAATGAAAAATTGAGAAACCCGTTTCTAGAGAAGACCGATTGCTATCGTAGGAAAGTTAAATCTCACCTTTTACTTCGGTATTTTTGGAGTTATCTTGTCTGAAAATTTGCCAAATTTTGCGAAAATTGAACGTTGAGAAAATCCGTGTTTTAGTAAAAAATTGACTTTTCACGCCATTTCAAGCTGTCTCTTTCTCAAATAACTTACCTTTGAACTTCAAAATTGAGTATGTTGTGCAAGTGATGAAAATACATCTTTATACACATTGAATCAAACATCTTTTGCCTCTAACTCCAGAAATCAGAAGAAATTGAAATTTCATCTGGTCTAAATTAGCGCTTTGTTTACATTTTCAAATATTATTTTTCGTTTTTCCAAGATGCGTTCGCGCAAAAGTACATTAAAACACGCACACGCTTCATTACGCAGCACAAATTCACCACGCGACGCGATTGCTGCGGCGCGTTTGCGCCTGATGGCGTGTAATGTGCTTAAATTCTTGCGGTTAAGACCATGTGGTTTTTGTGACTTTAAATGGTCAAATAGTTGTTTTAAATCGGCAAAAAATACAGCTCAGGGTTGTCTGCAGTGGATAACCTTTGTTGGTAACGATAGAACACAGGTTGAAGTTTAAAACTGTGCAAAAATCAGAAATTCGATGTAGTGAGTAAAAACAAAAGCACTAGGGTTAACACTACCCTTAAGTGTTAATTTTACACATTACTCTATGTGCTTACAAAATCACCTTTTTAGCTCCCACATCAAAGCAGATTGAAATATCGATGCAAAACTTTACTGATGGGGTTTTGTGGTGAAGGCCATTCCATCAAGATGTAAACTTTATATGCTTAAATCAGGCCATCCCCTTTTAAGAACAATATAAACCGGTTGCAATCGAAGAGAACAGGACGGAACCGACGAGTAACCGATGGTTGAATTTGGAAGACACCCCTTAATCCAGATTCAGATCAAAAATTTATGGATCGCTTTTCTAAAATACGTGAATTTTAAAGGTGCATTTCGTGATCCTAGTACCTTGATTTTTTTATGGATCTCGCTAGATATCGTCAAGAAAAGGTTATTTCCAAGATTTCAGTTGATTCTGAGCTTTGATGTTAGAATACGCTGCTCCAATATGCTACTTTATTGTGATTTCTGTCTGTTTACGGACAGAAAATACATAATTACAAAATGCTTTTAAAGTAGATCGAATCTGCATTTAAAGGGATGAGCAGCGATAATGCGAGAGAATCAAAAAGTGTGGAAATTTTACTTTTTAGCTTTTAAATCAGGGATTAGTGTATACAATTCCATGTAACTACTTTTAATGTAGAAAATAATACACCAAATAATGAAAAGAATTAGTATTTGAGGATTTTGTCATACCGTCTTCCGCAAATAGACATACAGCGATGGCGCCTCAAAATCTACAGTAAACAGCTGATTGTGTTTTACATCAGCTCAGAATGATACAAAAATCAGCAATGTTTGTGTCTGAGGTCAAACTGCACAATATTATGCTTAAAAAATGTAAGATATTCACAGGGAAAGGCTTTCTTGATCTCAAGTCGGAATTTTGATGCGCACGTAAAACAATTACAGAATCGGATAAAAGTACTGCCTTGTCTTTAATACACGGATTTCAAGTCAACCACTTGCAAGTTATGTTAGCACATCCATGCAGTAACAAAAATACCAAAATATGAATTAGGATATTTTTTTTCAATGTTTCGGATCAGTAAATCGTTGCTTATCCTTTTAAGACTTGCCACACCCACTATACTTAGGCCAGCGATTCAGTTGATATAAAATCTCAAAATTTGTGGGGCAAGTCGGAGGACGAGGCTATGGATCACGAAAAGACCAATATATCAAAAGTATGGCAAGAAACTGTTCAATTAATTGTAATTTACAGTACAACGCTCCCTTAAATCAATTCAAAAGTAAATATACACTATATGATGAGGTTCGTCGTCAAGGCCGGCGTATCGTAAGTATGGTAAACCTGGAAGAAATGTGAAAAACGTAGATTCAGCAATTTTGTAATGTAACTGTGTTTAAACCCTAAATCTTTATTATACAGTGGAAATTGCTCAACATTTCAAAGGGTCGCAGAATATAATGTCTGAAAGTGACCCTATCTAAAATTATACCTCAATTGTGAAGGAAAATAGGATCAATTTCAATATCTCGAAGCAAATCTTTAGTATTATTTAAGACCTTTACGGTTTTATCAAATTTGGCAAACTTTGCTATAAGTAGAACCAATAGGCAAAATTTTAAACAAAAAAGTGTATATATGTAAAAAATATGACGTATGTTGTGCCAAAAATGTCCTCGACAATAGACCATCAATATTGTTGAAAGCTGAAATTGGCCCATTTGTGCGGCACATGCCTTTGCGTTCCCGTTTGCGTTGAGTACCCCTGAGCGCTAATACCATATTCAATGATAAAACTGCCAGCCGGGTTAATGCACATGGTTGTAACAATATCTCATTTGCCATGAAATGAAAATCAATGGTTCTTCATGGTATTGACGTTCATTGACTATCAGAGGGTGTTTTGAATCATCCCATGATGCATTGCAATGTGCCTATACTGTACTGTACTAAACACATGTCAGTACTTAGGGATAAAAAGTGTTTCAAAAGTTCAAGAACAATAATAAAACATTTCATGATCATGCAAAAAATTCCCTAAGTACTAACGCTTGTAGGCTAAAATGGGCGTAAAAGTCCAGGGTTTTATGTGTTAAGAATAGGATTTTTCTGGGATCACATGACCGTATTGAGCTTGGGTGAAAATTGTCCCAAAAATGGTGCATTGTGGGAATGACTCAATACACCTCTGATGACTATTAAGTGAATCATTTAAGAGATCTATATTCAAAGAAATCACCTTGAAATGTGCTGTTGGCCAAGCCACGCATCTTTGCTTTCAGTTACAGACGTAGGGAACTAACGTAATGATTGAGATTACAAACTATGCAGATCGCTCTATCGGTCACCAGAATGTCGGAGCAGGAAACGATGAAAAGATAATATGCATTTTGATGTGTGAACTGTAAAAACGTCAGGACAAAAAGTCGTTGTGGAAAGGACTTGCTCCCGCGGGTTTCCGATGAAAAGCCATAATTCTTCACCTTGCCTTTACTTAACTTTTATTCCGAATGTGCAAAATACATTTAAGTTTCATTATTGAACTGAATAACTGAAGTAATTCAAACAGGGCTTCAGAGTACATTGTAAGTGTTTTGTAAGGTCACTTTCACGCCGTGCCCAGAGGTAAAACAATTACTTGTAAAATGAATACCTATATCTTTGTTAGAATCGGGCTTAGTTGGCTAATTCCGCGTCTTGCATAACATCTCAGTCTCTCTGGCGCGTGTAGTAATTGGCTACCTCTAATTACAGTGCCTGTCTATTCAGAATTAAGAATACGTTGCACTTTGAATTGGTCGCCTAATTCTGAGTTCAACTATGCCAGTTTTAAAATTCATTTTAATGATCCAAATTAAGGGTTTTCACTGGGGTGCATTTGTGTGTATCTTTCATGGCCCATCTCAAGGAAACTACAAGTAGCACGTGTATAATATACCTTTCTACACGAGGAAAGAATTCTAAATGCTCACGTTTTTGTGGAAACACTAATAATATTTTAATGCCTTTCTTAAAAAGTGTGGTATTTTTAAAAATTAATCTATTTTGTGAAAGGAATTAAAATGCCAGACCTTCACATGCTCGAAATAGATGAATTAAAAAAATACAAAACTTAAAAAGACTTCAAATTATGTTGTTCTGAGTGGTCTAAACAAAACATGTGATTAGGAGCGTTGAATGTGAATAAATGATTATATTTCTCTTTAACTATTTTAGAATTGCATTCTCCTTCGTCAACAGAGGTTGAAAGAGTTCCAATTGAAGCACATTTCAAATTTGTAAAAGTAATGTAGCTCAGTCATGGCGCTATTTCCCGGCTATTTCACATTGGAAGGCCGTTTCCAACAGCCGTTGAATTATTATCGGGATCCCCGATAATAATTATTCTAATTACAAAATTCCTTCGTTTGTAACACACAGACATTTTCGATCTTAACCATTCACAGGTATAGTTTACTAGCTAGTTCCCAATGCAACCGTGTAAAAATCTCAATTGTTTTGAAAAATTGGGGGCGCTCTTCAAAAAAAATGTGCTAATATTTTTTAATTTGAAAGGACCCGAAACAGGCAACGGAGAGGACGTGTAATCGCCTGACCCCGTTGTGCTGGTGAGACGCGAATTTTCCGGAACTTAAAGAACAATTTATACCTACTGTGTCGGTATGAATTTTGCAGACCAGAGACGAGATGAATACGTCATTAGTATCACGAGTATTAAGAGTTTTGAAGCAGACGGAATCGTGCAGTGCTGAAGAAGCAAATCAAGTTGCACGGTCCAAGGCACGTTCCATTGACTTGAAAAATCAACTTTGATGCAATGTTATTCTTCGTTTGTCATAAATGTTTGATTGATAATCTCCCATTTCATTTTGATGAATGTTAGTGGATGAGACACAATGTCGGTAGTAATTGATACTTCGTACCATCCTAATCAAATAAATGTTTATAAATGACTTTTTAACGACGTAAAGAGACCCCTTTGACATCTTTATGAGGTTCATCAGTTGATCATCGATTATTCACAGGGCAAATTTGCTCGTGCTTTCCCCGAGGACTAAATTGCGCACGTGCATACTTAACCTTTTAAAAGAACATAAATGATTAACTAAACATTTAATTCGACTACTAACGATTCATAGAGTTTCCTTTGACTTTATAAGGTGATACAGATCAAATACGTTAGATCTTTTCACGCAACTTGGATATGGTTAAATAAGTTTTAAAAGTAGTTAAAGTGAGATGAACAACTTGAGAAGATAGACTTTTGAGTGTGTGGCTAGCTGTATGGCAAGGCGGGTGGATGTCTTGGTAGGTGGGCTGGAGACAAAAGCATATGGCTCGTATGTTCGCCTAAGTTTCAAACATCACTGTGAATCGTCGTAAAAAGATATGCAGTAAAGCAGGGATAGGTGTATTTAAGTGTATTGTATAATCAGTGAATATTTCAGAACAAAATCAGTTCTTGAGTTCACACTTATCCAGTGTTATATCTTGAAATCACAGAATGGACTAGCCAAACCTAATATATATTGACACTAAGACTTCTGTTTAATTAAACTCGAAATTCCACGTCTTGTTTACTAATGCTTACCGTTGTCTTGGGCAAATAGCCGCTAGGTTACGGGGAAAGTTTTGTTAAGCGTCCCCCTTTATTTCCCGTGCGCGTGAAAAGCGTTGTGAGTGTGATGCTAGTTGGAGTCTTATTTCATACTAACTAAACGTGGCGTTTGCTTACTTTGAACTCCCAACGCACACTCAGCATGCTCAGAGAGAAAGTCTTGCTCTGTACATACGCGCGCGTATTGCCAGGTTAAATATTCTAACATTTATTAAAATGCATCTCTGATTGGCAATATGGCAAGAGAGCTTGGCGACCTTTCGTAAACGTCTCCTTGTGGGGATATATCCTAGTTTGAACAAACTGCAGCTAACTGCGTGAGAAATTCTAACTTTAAATACGGCAAATTTGAACAAGATTTAACATTTTAAAAGGCTACCACCTTTTATATGAAGTAATTTCTTACGTGTGTAATATTAGATAAAGTATTACATTACACAATTCTTGTTATTAGATTGTAGTTAATGGACGTCAGTACATGTTATGTAATTTTATAGAAGTATACAACAACTAGGCAAATTCATCATTTGGATGGTTTTTTTTAATTATCTAAAACCATGATACGTCCTCGTTCTGTTTTAACCATACCTTTCGCTTAAATCACAGAAAATTTAATTGTTATCATTATGAGGAGGAGATATTTGCCTCCCAGTAAATGTGTCAATGACATAGCCGGAATTTACGTTTAGGAGAGGCATTCAACAATTACCTTGCTATAAAATGCATTTGCAGAAAGTATGTTTCGAGGTTAATGAATTGATGATCAATTACTAGTTGTTATTGTTACTAAGACGTAAACATAACTCTTCAATATTTTCTTGTCAAGCACGGTTTATATCATCAGGTATAATAGTTGAGGAAAGATTGTAATTGACAATGGCACTGCTAATGCAACTTTTATTCATTCTTATTGTGTCGGGCGGTAAAGTACGTTTGACTAAATATTTATTTTAAAGTGATTCTAAATACACAAGTATTTAGCTTTGCACATGAGAATCCAAATCAATGTTTATAGCTAAAACTCGCGATAAATATTGGAAGTGTAATCTACAAATGCTCGTTCATGTGATCGTAAGTGACACATCTTTGGTAATGGATCATCTGTTCAAAGCAGCCTTCTTTCAAAACACTGATGATAAAAAAATGTGTGTATAGATATGTGGACTAGATATGCTTCAAAGCCTAATCATAATGTGATGTAAAATAGTGGTTTTGGTACAAAACATTTCTCTCAATTTATGAAACCCCGCGCACCTAAAACTAGATTTTCCTTTTTGACAAGCATAATATCTATTACATACATGTATGTTGGTTTATTTCATCAGCCGACTATAATTCGGTCATTTTGAAAGCATAGCATTCTTTACTACTTCTTACTGACACATAACCAAGACATCTTAAAACAAATGATATCTGAGTTTTAAACAGATAGCACTTTCGCTCAAGGTTTAGGAAATATATTTTTAGACTTTCTTGATCTGTGAACTAATTTGTATCTGAAGAAATGGGGAAATATTTGATATGAAATTAACCGTTCCCTATTTACCACAATTCCTCGCACAGAGATGAAATAATTGAACTGTTTTGCAACAGCAAACGCAGGCGTATGACGTTATCGTATAAACAGCAACGAAACGGCAACAAATTGAACGTATAACGTGTAGTTTGATGAATGAATGTTTGGCAGTAAAAGGAAGTGACCACTTTAAATGACAAACTATTTGATCTCTGCACAAGGAAATATGGTGAATGGGAAATGGTAAATGACTTCAAAATACAGCCGCTATTAAGCCTGTGATTCATGACGATTGAGTTGTGTCGTATAAAACGGAAAGTCAAGTCCAACGACTGTTTCCATTATGCGCCTCTTTAGAACCCGCGGTTAGGTTTTAACCCTTACCCTCCTCCGACCAAGGGGCTGATTCCCTGTCGCCCAACATGCAAACGAATTATAATCTAAGCTTTATGTAATGTAATTTCAAATTGGTGGCCTTGCCGCATTTTATGGAAAAAAACGGGGTAACCACTCATGGGAGGTCAGGGTGTCCCGTCAATTTGGATTAGGGGGGGTGGTTGCCACCTTCCCTATACTTTACTGTGAAACTGGCAGAAAAGGCACTTTTTGTTACGTATGATGTTACTGTACGCATACTGGCAATAATTTGTTAATTTCTTTCTTATGTTTTAAGAGTAAGAACATTTGTATGCTTACTTTGGACCCATCATTGCCAAATAAATACCAATTTTGCTTCATAAATGGCGACAAGGTCGAAAATCCTGATTTGCAGAAAGTCATAGCGAATGGTACAAAGTGAATAACCATTACAATGCACTATATTATTGTCAGGATGAAATTAAATTCCCGCTTTTTTCCTCCTCAATCATAATTAGGAATAGCGGATGAGTGCACCTTTAACGGAACTTACAAGACAACATTCGCGCGAATGTTTCACACTCTCTCATAATCACACCTATTCATACTCCATATCAAAGCACTTCGAAAAGGAGAAACGAAAAAATACATTTACTTTGCACATCACCATACATCCCTCGATGTGGCTAGCGAAAGAAAGAAATCATTGCCAACCTCGGAAATTTAACCTGGAACTCTCGGATCTCTAAACCAAAACGGGTACGTGTTAGGCGAGCGAAGAAGTCACGTCCGTATCGAAACATTAGGAATAAGATCAAGGTTCCAATTCAAAGTTTTTCTTCCGCGCTATAGCACCATTCGAGAAAGATGAGAAAGAGTATTTTGAAGATAAGCGAAGAGTGTAAAATTAGACACATGTAACACGTTATAAAATGTATAGCATACTGTTTGCAACCAAAGAAAGTGCTACAAATTTTAAACAACTCTACTCGTATTTAAAAGCCAGTAAACCCTTTCACATAGGCAAGCTTCGTAATTATAACTGGTTTTTTCATTGCCACCCTTCCAAAAATACATGCCGTTTGACCAGATGCCTATGGGAACTGAAAAAATGTAAAAAACACATAAAATTAAAACAGAGTGGTTGAATCATTTTCACATAGGTTTATTTTGTGGTCTTTAGTTCTGTAGAGCTCTGTTGCAAAATAGAAGAGGTTCTGATCACACCAGATCTCTGAATGTCCCTTTGAATAAAACAGGTACACGTCATACATAGAAGTTATAATTTGAATCGCTATTAAAGCTTTTTACATTTGATGTAAAAACAGTTGTCATTTTAAGGTATCGGTCAAATGTGTAAAATGGATTTCGTTTGGAATACTATGACATTGGCTTTGTTTCTATTAAAGGGCGTTAACATTAAATGTTTATGTAGCAGAAAAACTTGTTACAACGAGATTGCGGCCCTCGTGCTTCATGTGAAACCAGTGGGAGTGCAATCGAATCAAGGTTGCTCCTCTTTCATATGGAAGCAATATGTTTTTGTGTAATATTTACACAAATATATAGGTTGAAACTGATACACTACAGAGATGGGAATAGATGTATATACGTTTTGCCCCATGGAACAATTATCCATTACTTTTAATCACGAGTTTGAACACGCAAACATTTCTCGGACTTCGTGGTTTTTTTATACTTACAATATATTCTGCATTAGACATTTAAAAAGACAACATGAGAATCTTGCACTAACATACTTATTCAGTTTTAGTCTTACCTGTTTTCTAGCAAGCGTCAGAAAATCCGATTATTATACTCCTATTGGGGTAGAGGGGCATATCCATCAAAATACAATTCCTGTTAGGCTCAAATTCACAGCTTGGGACTTTTATTGAGCACTAAAACAGCTTTTACCTACAGTACCAATGAATATTAAATAGCCACCCTGCTTTCAAGCCGAATCCAGGGTCATTTCATTTTAATTAAAAATCTTCGTTTGGATATTAAATTACATTCCACTAGTAAAATAGAGAACCGTTAGGAACTTGAACGTGATTAAAAAGTCCATGTACTAAATCTGAAGGTTTGAGAAGCACCAACTCTGATTTGTGTTTCTTGTGTTTCAGTTTTAAATGAGCAACGTAAGCCAGTGAATATAACACCTCCGGAGTGGCTTATTACAAAATTACTTATTAATAATAATAATAATTGGATTACTAATTAATATAAAAGACAACTAAACAAGTAGTTTCATAAACATGGGTTGCTTGCCAAACACATAATTATTTTTATTTCTCACCATGGAACAACATACAAAACATACAATTAGCGTAGAACATAAAATTCAGATGTGAAAAGAAGACAGGAAGTGCTGGAATTAAAGCACTATCAGCGATTTCTTTCAAAATTTAAACAAATCACGTCCCCTATATTTCATCAAAGTCCACGTTTTTCACTTGTTTTATTGGAAATTGTTGAGTAACGACCCCTAAGCTAACACGTGTATTTGTCAGCATGATACTCTTTAATGCTTTGTTTACTAATAAAAGTCGGGATCCGACTTGTTTAAAGGTCTAAAACAGCCGTAAATGGCACTTTCAAGACCGTTTTAAATGCTTAAATGTCTGTTTTAATAACACTAGCAATGTAGACAAAATATCCATTTTTAAATTTGAAAAACTGCCTGATAGTGGTTTAACTTGTGGGCAACTACTGCTTACATCTTTACTGCTTGATTTTTAATAGGAATTGAAGATGTAGAATAATACGTATAAAGTTCACAACTTTAGTTCTAAGGAAGTGTACTCCACCTTTTTCAATAAACCAGTAAATAAACTATCAAGCTTTTAATCCGAATTTGTGAATTTCAATTCAATTCAAATTTATTTCCATCAAAACACAAAAACAATTAAAATCCATCAGATGGAGGGGAAAAAAAGAAGCAAACGCCTAATAAGGACATTTTGTACCACCTTGACTTTAAACCAACAATTACAAACTCACAAAACAATTACATAAACAAAATATGCATGCCAGCATGCAATCAGAAGAAGTACACGGATTTGCTCCTAGTGACATGATTTTAAAATACCAATAAATGAATAGAGTTCTTAGACGAGTGCCTTTAATTGCAAAAACACATGATATAAATAAAATATCCTCGTGTATGTTTTTTTTAATTTATCCAAAATTTATTGAAAACAAAAGTTTATGACCTGTAGAAATTTATCAAATCGCACCATTTTTGCCTTAGAACTGTTCTTACACTTATATACTTCTTTTTCTACACTCTTCAATTAGTCCTTGCCTGCCAATGTAGAAATCTGTTGAGAAATACGAAATACATCTACTCTTGTAAGAGGCATTAGTTTACACAAAGAAAAGTAAAAAAAAAAGCACGTGAGAAATAAAAGTGATAAACGTGTAGACTACACTTTAAAAGATGGATTTAGAAATTAAAGATTGACATTTTGAAATTTTCTGTTTCGAAGAGGCTTTATTCGACGACATGAAACAAAACAGGTTCACCGCACCTATTGATCTACACATTTTATTCCTTCATGCATCAAATTCTACACATTGATGAAATATGTGTACGCAACCCAGTGGATGAAAGTAGGGTCATAAATTTTCCGTTTGGAAAAGGTGGTTTGAAGATGTTTTCTATTGCTTGAAGGATGCCGAATCAGAATTTTTGGGTATAACCGGAAGGAAAAGAGGGGAATATTATTAAATACGGGGAAAATTTACAGTACAGGGCCAAATTCTGTTCAAATGTATACCAATGTGTTTGTCGCGATATAAGGATTAACAAAAGCCATAATTTGTCCGGATTCCGATCTTTTAATTACACGATCATAGCCCTATTAAGGTCCAAGGTCATCCTGAAGGAAAATTACCAAATGCTCAGATTTTTTGTTTTAAACTGGTATCAAGTTGTTCTTCTTGCGTCGCAATATTGGTTTCATACTTTAAAAGCAAAATATAACAACTGTCTACATAGGCCTAGTCTATAGGGATCAACAAAATTTGATCTGAAAGTTGTATTTAAACCGAGCTGTCACCCAAAGCGTTAAAATGCATTTTCTGTTTCAGTATTACGAAAGAAAGCAAGGTTGGAACCTGGACAGACTATACCTTTCATAATAATTTACAATGACATGGATATCTAAACCTTCTGATACTGTTCTATCAAATGCTTATAAGGCCCACGACATACTTCCAGTCGAAGCGAGGCGATTGGTACGGCAGTAAGCAGGACCGGATTCTGACCCAAGAACAAATGTTACGCATGCTCACGCGCAGAAATCGCTCGCTGCGACTGGAAGTATGTAATGGGCCTTAGGGGCTGCTTCAACCACCGGTTGCTTGTCGGTTTCGCTTGGTTTGTACTGGTTGGAACAGGTTTCCATTCTAAATAATGAAACACGTTTCAGCCGCCACGAACAGCCAGCCAACCGGCGTTTGAGAATTTTGAAGCCGCGCTGTTCTATAATAGATTTACCGTGCTGATAGTTTTACCGCTTAGTAGTCTTACTGTTGTATATTTGAATATTAAGCTCTTGAAAACCATGACTAGGGTGCATGAGTGAGTTTTTATTAGGGGTGGGCAAACGACCATCTTTTTTCAAAACGAGTGGATTCTTAGACCATTTTGGTTGCTGAAAACAAATCAGGAAAGCTTTTTGGCCTAAGACGATTTTTTAGGTTGGTAAATGGACTTTTAAAATTTTGTACATGAAATCAATAGGGATATTTTCCTATATCAGACAAAACATAAAACGTAACTATCTTAGCCATTGATTTTGCTAGAAATTCCTCAAACGGTGCATAATAATAACAGCTAAACACTTTTCAAGAAAAACCAAACAAAGTCATCATCAATGGCAGAAAAACTATTTTTACCAAATTCATTTCAGTTGAGGCAGGGCAATACATAGAATAACCAAACATGACCCAGATCGTATGGGATACTGGATGTTAAAAGACAGTGTATTGTTGTAAGGTCAAGCTTTTATAACATGTCAATACCTTCCAATTGTACTGGAGGGTTTTCTTACCAACAAGTGATGCTTACAACAGACATTGCAACTATTTGCAAGAGACTTTTGTGATTGTGCTATGAAGGGCAGTGTACTGTTGTAAGGTCAAGTCTGTACAACCTGTTACATAACATGCCAGTGCCATGCCAGTGTGTTTTCATTGCAATTGTGCATGCTGTGATCCGATTATTAACAGACAAAAGACAGTAGAAGGCAACATCTTGTAAGTAAAGAGTTGTTTTTAGTGGCTATGACAATTGCAGTGCACATGAGTGACTCTACTCTCTCTCTCTGCAAGGTGAAGAACATTTCTCTTTATTTTAGGCAATCATGAACTTGATTACTTTGGAAACTTTATAAAGGGTAGCAATATACCTCTGCTTATGTGCTAGTAATTATAAATGTCAATGGTTTGTTTGTGTCAGATTTTTGCAAGTGATTAATTTAACCTCCAAATCCCATTGACTTCATGTACAAAAAGTAATTTTACCAACCTAAAAATTCATCTTAGGCCAAAAAGCTCTCCGGATTTGTTTTCAGCAACCAAAATGGCCTAAGAATCCACTTTTGAAAGAATTTAGAAACAAATACCCATTTATGCCCAACCCTAGTTTTATTCCGTTAAAGACTACTAAAGTGGTAAAAATATCGCAGCAGTAAATGAACACCACCCTCAAATGTTTAAGCTCTCTACCATGCAGGTGGCTATAGTTGCTCAGGTTTCAAAATGCATGTCAAGGTTCAAATTCTCTCATTTCTCCCGCTTCTCTAGCGATAAATGTGGCGAAAAAAATTATTAATTCTAACGAATTAAATATGATTAAGAAGCTACCTAATACTTGAGATGACTATACTCGATTCGCGTTGATACGTTCGTCCCCCTGGAGTTTTGGACCTATTCCAATAAGTCAGAGAGGGGTCAACCTA
>JAMKCH010007997.1:0-30832 GCA_023653785.1 Ophioderma brevispina
CCTAGAGGAACTTTTGTGCATAAAAATACCACCATAGGATCCCCCCAGTGACCAGAATCCAAGCACAATTAGTTACAACCTTTTTAAGTGTAATCGATTATCTCATGGAAAATGGACGGATAGTTCGCCAGGGTACCATGCATGAGATAGCCATGGAGGACCAGCCTTAAACCAGCATTGGCAAGAGATGATAAAAGAAATTGAGTTGGAATCTGAAGGGGGGAGGAGTAAGAGGGCACAGAACGTGAGCAGTTAATGGCAGCAGTGTTTTCTATGGAGGAGGAGAATGGAGGAGGGACAGGAAACAAGGTCAGTATCATTGCAAAGTTGTGATGGAAACCAACATAGTCATCCTTACTTTTTGTGTCATCTGCAAGTGGCACAAAGGGAATTGCGTTGTTAGTGTGTGTATCCATTGCTGTATTTGCATTGTGGTTAAAAAGTTAACCCTAAACAAACTACCTAATGATTCACATACGTGCACACATTTTCAGGCACTTGCAGTATGGTAAATGCATTAGTGCCCTACAAAGTTTCATTGGTCATCTAAAGTTAGTTAAACCAAAGTTTTAATCCGTTTTTTCCGCTAACGGGGGGGTGGCCGGATACGCCTCACTCAACAAGAATGCAGGTGTGAGGATTGAAAGGACTTCTCAATTACCAAAGTTTAGATTGATTAGATTTTTCATTTGATGTAGTAAACCATTTATCTGTGTGCGTATAACAAGTACAAAAGGAAAATAAAAATTCGATCGGCATTGTATACAAAGATGTGAATTTCTATTCTGAAGACTATTGAGTTTATCTCTTTATATAGGATAGTATGTGTACAAAGCATTATGCATATCCAAGACTGATTTGTCAGACAAATTGACCCGGCATCATTCTAAGGAAATCTTGAATCAGCTAGTCATAAGGGGCCCTGGACCCCAGGCCATAAGCTACTTGCACGCGATCCACTTGCTTTTGCTTTATGCGTGGTAAAACTAAATGGGCTTACTCCACTTTTTTGCAACCAAGCTATGCCCCTATTGGAGGTTTAATGAATTGTTAATTTATTGATTTTCAAGGAAATGTGAACAAAAAATGGATAAAAGTTTAATATTGTTGTTTTCTTGACAATTGCAAGGTCTACAAGCTTTACAGGGTAGCAAAGATCCATAATGGCAAGTGATGACAAAGGAAGAACGAATGAGAGGTTCTGTCTCATGGAAGATCTACTGGTTATATATTCAAGTCATGGTATAGGGGTTTTACCTTCATCATGCTGTTGACAGTTGCAACCAATGCCATCACCATAGCAACAAATTTCCTACTTTCTGATTGGTCGGATCGAAGGCGCAAGTCTTGGGATAATGCAACATCTGTAAGTATTTGAAATCCTGTAAAAATTGTTGTCATTGAGTGCAAGGAGGTCCTAAGTGAACAGCCTGTGCCATGTGATAAAATCTGTCTCTGGCCATGCATTGGGATGACCTAGTTTATCTTTTCCTGAGTCAGTGGCTTTTTAATGGTCTTCATGTGACTATCTCTGAAGAACCATTTCAGAAGCCACTGACCAAGACTTTGGCATAATAGTATGTTTGCTGGGAATTTGACAAATTGCAGCTGTTTGACTTATGACCGACCTTCTTGAAGTCTCATGATGATCTTTATTTCCTCTGAAACGTTCTCGTTCCTCTCTCACATACATAATGGATTTTTTGGTGAGACCGGATTATTAATGTTGGACACAATGTCATCTGTTTGTCATTGTTTTTAATACATGGGTAATTAATATCACAAATTGACCTGCATATTTTATTAATTGCTTTTTTTTGGGTTTATTACGATAAATCATTTGTGTAGTGCATTTATAATAATGAAAGTCAGTCCCCGGTTGTCATGAAATATAGAAATAGCAAAGGTAAAATTCATAATCTAAGCCACAATCAGTTTTACCTTAGGCCTAAAAGTTTATATGCATAGACCAATATGTTTGATGACTCAAACAAGACAATATTGGCTAAAACAAAAGTTGCAGAGCATTATGTACATGGTATAGCTAGTGGAGGGCAGGCGGTGGCACCAAGTCCATCATTCATACATACAGCAACACCCAAATTGTCCAAAGATATTACAGCAATACTGAGTTCAACCACAGCCATTAGGGTGCTTTTGATGGGGGTCGGTTTAGTGGTGTTCCCAGACCCACATACGACCTCATCTCGTATCGTTATTCATACAAAAAATTTTCAGAAACCCCCTTCCAGTGCAGTTGATTCTTCAACCCAACGGTTTTGGAATAAAAATATTCCTTGACAAGTATAAACATTTTTTCGTCAAAATTTCGCTCGTTACGTGTTAAACCTAGGCGAATGTCTGAAATTTGGATTTCTTGGCTGCCCTCCCGGGTGGATGGCACAAAAATAATAAAAAGATAAAGATCTACCCACAGATGTTAATTCTGCTTTTTTATCCATATTTATGGACAATATTGGCATCTTGACAAATTGGTCTTGTAGTGTTCTTGGTTAAATAGCACACAAGGATTATTTTAATTTCAGGATGAAATAGATGCCATAAGCTCTTTCTACCTGCCTCGCTATTCAGTGCTGTCGATAGCCGGAATGCTTGCAACACTCTTACGCACAGCATGCATCCCATATTCACTCTCTTAGCGGGGAAACATTTGCATAACATATGTTAGTTACCGTGTCATCATGCACCAATTGAGGTAATATCCTGTATTATTTGTCCCAATAATAGGAAGAGTGATAACTACAACTTTCCTTCCTCTTCCCCTTAAATGTGGAGGCAGGTTGTACCACAATATGGAAGTGAAAAAAACCAGGTCAACATCACTAAATAGTCATCTAATTTGCTATCTATGCTGATCCTACTAAATAGAGTACATCCCTGTTTTGCTATCTATTGCTGATAGCATGACTTATAGTGTTTGTCATCCCTCCAATGCAATCCAACAGTGTATCGTATTGGTGGGAAAGTGTGTGCATGGCTACATGTCCAAAGGGATTTTGACAATACTATATTCAATCTCACTGTACATTTGCTATCTACTGCAGAAAGCATGACTTAGTAATTCTCTACTAGTATACATCTATTTGCTATCTAATTCCTTTAACTGTAACTTATTTGCTATCGACTCTACTGCTGATAGCATGACTTAGTAAATCTTTAACTGTAATCTATTTGCTATTCAACTGGCTGATAGCACTGGACTTAGTAATGTCTTTAAACTGGACAATCTATTTGCTATCTACTGCTGATACATGACCTAGTATTTCTTTAACTGGTACATCTTATTTGCTATCGACTGCCTGATAGCATGACTTAGTAATTCTTTAATAACTGGTACATCTTATTTGCTATCTACTGCTGATAGCCTGACTTAGTAATTCTTTAACGGGTAGAATCTAAATCTTTGCTATCTATGCTGATATCAACTTATTAATTCTTTAACTGTACATCCTTATTTGCTTTGCTATCTAACTGCTGATAGCATGACTTGTAATATCTTAACTGGTACATCTATTTGCTATCTACTGTATGATAGCATTACGTAGTAATTCTTTACTGGTACATCTATTGCTATCTACTGCTGTAGCGATGACATAGTAATTTCCTTTAACTGGTACACTTATTTGCTATCTACTGCTGATAGCATGACTTAGTAATTTCTTTAAGCTGGTAATCTTATTTGCTTATCGACCACTACCGCTGATAGCATGACTTAGTAATTCTTTATTCTTTAAAAAAAACTGTTACATCTTATTTGCTATCTACCGCTGATAGCATGACTTAGTAAATCTTAACTGGTACAACTTTATTTGCTATCTACTGCTGATAGCATGACTTAGCAAATAAGATGTAACGGGGCGGGGGGATTTAAAGAATTACTATCTACCACTGATAGCATGACTTAAGTAATTCTTTAAACTGGTAGCATCTTATTCTATCTACTGCTGATAAAGCAACATAGTAATTTGTAACTGGGAACTCTTATTTGCTATCTACTCACTGCTTAAGCATGACCTAGCAAATAAATGTAACATTAAAGAATTACTATCTTCTGCTGTCGAGACCATGACCTAGCGGTTGGGTGCTTGCCTTGCGCAAATTTTAAAAAAAAAATCCGGGTTCAAATTCCCGGTGGGTCACTTGCTGGGATTATTCGTCATACATGAATTCTGGATTGATCTGTATACCAGCTTATTGATTAAATACGAATACGTCCTCTTCCAGGTTTACTTGAATTGGCAAATGGACCTGAAAGCACTGTCCTTCGGAGGGGCTGTTAAGCCGTCGGTCCCATTTACAGAAGAGTCACCGGTACATGTCAGGCAGTCAGTGTCGAATAAGAGTAGGGTGAAAACCCCTGACTGTTCCCAAATCACCCGCAGCCTCAACATGGGCCATGTTAAGCGAGCCGTCCGTATCATGGATACCCGCACCCCGGATACTAAGTCATGCTATCAGCAGCAGATAGCAAAAAATATATCAGTTAAAGAATTACTATCTACTGCTGATAGCATGACATATAATTTCTTTAACTGGTACTCTTATTTGCTATCTACTGCTATAGCATGACTTAGTATTCTTTAACGTGGACATCTTATTTGCTATCTCCTGCTGATAGCAATGACTTAGTATTCTTTACTGTACTCTTTGGCTATCGACTGCTGACTAGCATGACATAGTAATTTCTTTACCGGTACTCTATTTGCTATCTACCACCCAATCTAACCCTGATCCATGACTTAGTAATTCTTTACCTGGTACATCTTATTTGCTATCTACCGCTGATAGCATGACTTAGTATTCTTTAACTGTACAATCTTTATTTGCTATCTACTGCTGATAGCATGACTGAGCAAATACGATGTAACAGTTAAAGATTACTATCTACCCTGATAGATGACTTGAAATTCTTTAACTGGTACATCTTAATTTGCTATCTACTGCTGATAGCATGACATAGTAATTTGTTACCTGTTCCATCTTATTTGCTATCCTACTGCTTAAAGCCTGACCTTAGCAATTAAATGTAACACTTAAAGAATTACTATCTTCTGTGGAGAGCCTGGCTAGCGGTTTAGGGGGCTTGCCTGTGGGCTCAAATTTTACAAAAATCCCTGGGTTTTCAATGCGGTGGGGTCCACTTGCTGGGATTTATTCGCCTATACTCTGAATTCTGGCTTTGATTCTGTATCATCTTATTGATTAAATACAGAATACCGCTCCTCTCTTTCCATGGTTTACTGGAATTGGGGGCAAATGACCTGAAAGCATCCTCCTGTCCTTAGGAGGGGATGTTAGCCGTCGGTCCATGTACAGAGAGTCACAACTGTACAGTACATGCAGTCAGTGGTCGAATAGAAGTAGGGTGGTGAAACCCCTACTGTTCCCCCAATCCACCCCAGCCTCAACATGGGCCATGTTTAGAGCGTCCGTATCATGGAGATAAACGCACCCCGATACTAAGTCATGCTATCAGCAGCGATAGCACTAAGATAATCATTAAAGAATTACTATCTACTGCTGGATAGCTGACATAGTATTCTTTAACTGGTCATCTTATTTGCTATCTACTGCTGATAGCATGACATAGTATTCTTTAACTGGTACGCTTATTGCTATCTACTGCTGATGCATGAACTAAGTAATTCTTTAACTGGTTACATCTTATTTGCTATCTACTGCTGATAGCATGACATAGTATTTCTTTAACTGGTACGCTTATTTGCTATCTACTGCTGATAGCATGACTTAGTATTCTTTAACTGGTACAATCTATTTGCCTATCTACTGCTGGATAGCATGACTTGTAATTCTTTAACTGGTACTCTATTTGCTATCTACTGCTGATAGCATGACATAAGTAAATTCTTTAACTGGTACAATCTTATTTGCCTATCTTACTGCTGATATCATGACTTAGTAATTCTTTAACTGGTACATCTTATTTGCTTATCTACTGCTGATAGCAATGGATCTAGTATTCTTAACTGGTACATCTATTGGGAGCTATTGCTGATAGCATGACTTAATAATTCTTTAACTGGTACATGCTTATTTGCTATCTAACTGTTGATAGCATGACTTTATTAATTTCTTTAACGGTACATCTTATTTGCTATCTACTGCTGATATCATGACTTAGTAATTCTTTAACTGGTACATCTTATTTGCTATCTACTCTACTGCTGATAGCATGACTTAGTAATTCTTTAACTGGTACATCTTATTTGCTACTACTGCTGTAGCACATGAACATAGTATTTCTTTAACTGGTAACACTCTTATGTGCTATCTACTGCTGATAGCATGGCTTAGTAATTCTTTATCTGGTACATCTTATTTGCTATCTACTGCTGATAGCATGGCTTAGTAAGTCTTAACTGGTACATCATATTTGCTATCTACTGCTGATAACATGACTTAGTAATGCTTTAACTTGGTACATCTTATTTGCTCATCTACTAACTCTGATAATCATGACCTTAGTACTTCTTTAACTGTACATTCTTCTTTGCTATCTACTGCTGATAGCATACTTAGTATTCTTCAACCTGGTACATCTTAATTGCTTCTACTGCTGATAGCATGACTTAGTATTCTTTAACGGTACTCTTTTGCTATCTACTTGCTGATAACATGACTTAGTAAATGTCTTATCTGGTACATCTTATTTGCTATCTAACTACTGCTGATATCATGATAGTAGTCTTTAACTGTCACATCTTTTTGTATCTATACTGCTGATAGCATAACTTAGTAATTCTTTAACTGGTACATCTTATGTGCTATCGACTGCTGATAGCATGACATAGTAATTCTTTAACTGGTACAATCTTATTTGGCTATCTACCGCTGATAGCATGACTTAGTAATTCTTAATAACTTGGTAACATGTTTATTTGCTATCTAAACTGCTGATAGCATGGGCATAGTAATTCATTTAACTGGTACATCTTATTTGTATCTACTGCTGATAGCATGACCGGTAATATCTTTAACTGGTAACAAACATCTTATTTGCTATCTACTTATCTACTGCTGATAGCATGCTTATTAATATTCTTTAAACTGGTTACATCTGATTTGCTTATTGTTTGATAACATGACTTATTAATCTTTTAACCTGGTACGTCTTATTTGCTATCTACTCCCCTGCTTTGCTCTTAATCTTACAAGTAATAATGTTTGTGATTTTCTTTCTTTTCTTCAATTCTTTGACACAACACCAATTGGCCGTGTGTTAAATCGGTTCTCCTCTGATAGCAGTGTTTTAGATATGGTAAGTAGTAGAATTCAGGAAACTCATTTAAGGAAATAAAATGTTTTTAATATCAAAGTGATTCAAGTTAAGAAAGAAAGGACCTTTTTTTTAAAAACATTCAAAAATGGATTTCAGTTACCATTTCCATTTTCTTTTTGGGAGGGGGTCATTATTTACAACGGGGGGGGTTGTGGGTTGGGGAGGGGGGGGAGGGGGGGGGGTGGGTCTGTGTGTGTTTGGGGTGGGGGTGTGGTGTGGGGGTGTTTGGTGTGTGGGGGGGGGTGGGAATGGAGGAATTGAAGGGGGAACTGAAACATTTTTTGTTCGAGATAGGGGGGACATGAAATTTTTTTCATTTCATATGGGCACGTGTGGTCCAGTGGACAGAACGACCGACTCATGAATCTGAATGTTGTGTTCGAGTCCCGCTGATGCCAACGTGTTGTGCACTTGGGCCAAGGCACTTTTACCTCACTTGCATCTCTCTACCTCAGAGTGAAATGGGGAACTGTCAGGGAATGTTACAATCTAAAGTGCTGATAGGAATGTCCGCTACGGTCGTGCTTAGTTGAAGTGAAATGATTCTGATGATTTCCTAGTGATAGCGTAAATCATAATTGTAAACGCCATGAATGCTTCGGCATGCATACCTAAATATCTGTATATTTAATTATTCTTATTTTAATTATTCATCAACGAGAGAGAGGGGAACATTAACTTTTAAATGGGGAATCACATGATCAAAGGGGAGTGTGAAATTTTTTGAAACGGAAGCGGGGGGAACGCAAAATTGTTGCCGAAAAAAAGTTTGAAAATTATCCTTCCATTCCCCCCCCCCGCATAAATAATGACCGCGCCCTAATGAAAAAATGTTGAGAAGTTGTGTTCTGAGTACACTATTATGTGGTTTTCAATACTCTCTTTGTAAGCAACTGGAACTTGGTCACTATAATTCAGTCTAAATGGTAAATGGCCAACCTCAAGAGTTTTGCCAAAGTGTCGATTCATATGCATCATTTAGTCAATGATGTGTACTGTTTCAGTATAAATGAAAATACTAAATGGAGGAGCGGGTAGCGTTAGTTCTTCCCTTGCTTTACCCCACTGAGTCCCAGGTTCGGGAGGGTCCCCCCGTGTCATGCCAGAGGTCTTACATGAATTGGTTTTCTTCCAGTCCAAGCTCGATGGCATAATAATAATAATAGGCACTCACTTATATTGTCATATTTTTATTGTTATTAATTTTTATTTGTAGAAAATAAATACTTATTTTTTTGTTTCATCATCACAAGCGTTTGGCATGACATTGACCCTGTTTACACGCTTCATATTTTCCTGGTTGTCAGCCATTGTAGTCAACGCCATAGTGTCATGGTGGTTCATTATTCTCATTGCTCCCATCTCAGTAGTCTACACATTCATTATGATATATTACATCACAACATCAAGGTTAGTATGTGTGACAGCTTAACTCTCCTACCATGAGCTTACTTTGAATATAATAAAAGAATAGGTCACGTCAGGTTTCCTTTGAGGGCCTGCTACTGGTATCCTGGTAACTAGTACTACCTGTTCCAGGGCCGAGTTGTCGGCGGCTAAACCGTCACCCCTATCGAGTTTCTAAGGAAATCTGATGAGGAGGGTAGCTGGTTATCCTGGTAGAATGAAAAAAGATCTACCTACAAGGGTGTCAGCTCTGAAGAGCTAATGGCAGCCATCCAGTACATGCTGCCTTGCATGGTGGGTGTGGTTGCCCGAAGGCTAGGTCCACCGCTGAAAACTGGATTGGCATTAGGAAGGGCATCCGGTCAATTATCTTTTGCTCCAATAAATCCTCACACAGCAGTATTGCTGAGTGAGGTGTAACTGGCCACCCCGTCAGCAGGGACAAAACCAGATTTAAAACTTTGGTTTAACTAACTAAACTAATAATAATAATTGTCACTTTTTTTTTTTAATTTATTCAACTGGCAATTCAACAACAAAATAGAAACATAGCATAAAATGAGGTCTGATGAGAAGCCAGGGAGCACTGAAAGCGCAAAAAGCACTGTCACCACAGGGTGCAGTGCTCCCAACTCAACAGACACTACAAATGCAAAAAAGTATGACACACACACACACACACTCACACACACCCTCACACACACACCCACACACACACACATGCACACACACACATGCACACGACCATACAAACACACAACATATAGATAAAATACATACAAGCACATGCCCACACACACCTATAATACACAACACTCACACACTATCTAAAAGCCATAAAAATTTATTATTAAGAGCATAAAAAACTATAGTAATGATTCATCATGTTCCTTAAAATGGGACTTCAATATAGATTTAAAAACAGATTTGCTGCAGGTGAGGAAGGAGTCTCTGGTAGTTGGTGGAATAGCAGACCATTGCATTGGAAAGTTAACTAAAAGGCAGTATTTATATGAATCTGTTTTTGGGGTGATCGAATGCTTGAAAGTTAAAGCCTCCTTTCTAGTATTGACACACCACCTGCAAAATTGAAACAGACTAGCATTATTTAAACAAGAACAAGCAAAAGAAATGTTAAGGTTAGTCCTTCTAGTTTTCTAAGTAGTGAGTTTTTAAAGTTTTAAGTCTATTTTCAGATGATTGCTCCCCCCTGCATTGACAAAGAATCATCCTAGTAGCACGATGCTGAATTTGTTCCAATTTTTCCACATTGCACTTCTTATATACATTCCAAACTGGAGAACAATAATCAAGAATTGGCAAAATGAGAGTCTGGTAAAGTTTGAGCAAAACATAAGAGTTCTTATTACCCGCAACAACTCTAATAAAACCGAGCAGTTTATTGCACTTTTTAACAATGTTATTTACGTGACAATTCCAGGAAAGATCACTGGATACCGTCACCCCTAAAAGCCGAAGATTGTCAGTTGTATCAAGAACAGTATTATTCACACTGTATGACGGAACGGGTTTGACTTTGCGTCGGGTTAAACACATGACTTGGCATTTAGATGGGTTTAGTTGGAGAGCATTGTTGTTAGACCACCAGTTTAATTGGTCTAGATCAGATTGCAAAATGGAAGTGTCACGGCTGTTTTTAATATCTCTAAAGATGAACGTATCATCAGCATATGTGTAAACTGTAGATTTCGGATGGAGATGGAGATCATTTACATATATATTAAACAAAAGCGGTCCCAAAACGGATCCCTGGGGGACCCCGGAGAGAACATCAGTCCACTCAGAACTAGCACCACGAAACATAACACGTTGGCAATGGCCAGTAAGGAAAGACGTTATCCATTGCAGTAAAGATCCACGAATTCCGTAGGTTTTATGCAGCTTCTTAATAAGCACCTGGTGCGAAATTGAGTCAAAAGCACGGCTATAGTCAACTGATATTAGATCAATACGAGCAGTTGGGTTGGATCGACGATCGAGGGCTGCAAGCCATTCTGTGGTAGCTTCACAAAGAGCCGTGGTACATGATTTCCCTGGAGAGAAACCGTGCTGATTTTCAAACAAAAGACCATTTGCTAGCAAATGATTTCGTAGCTCGTCACCGACAAGACCTTCCAGCATTTTAACAACGATGGAGGTTAATGCAATGGGGCAGTAGTTAGTCAATGTTGAGCGATCCCCCTTTTTGTACACAGGGACTATATGAGCAGTTTTCCAACCCATAGGCAGCTTACCAGATGCAACAGAGATATTAGAAATGCGCGCAAGAACAGGGGCTATGTTGTGAGCACACATCTTCAGCATGCGACCCGAAATATTATCGGGCCCGACTGCCTTATCTGCAGCTAATTTTTTTATAAAGTGCTACAACACTTGATAGTTACATAATTACTTTGATTAAAATTTCATACAGCATCAAGGCTACATCCCCCATATGCCAAGTTTCGCACTGATATTTCAATCCGTTTTGATGTGAGAGCTAAAATGTGATTTTGTAAGCCCCATAAAGTACTCTGTAAAGTTAGTACTGGTCGCCCTTAATGGGGCACATTTTCACTAATAACTTTTAAACCAAAATATACTTTAGCCCTAAGATTTCACAGGGCAGATGAGAACAATAGTACCTTTCTTCGGATACCTAAATTTTGACCGGTAAAATCTGGGGTTCTGGGCATGAGGCTATTAGTGATCAGACCATGGCCCTTTATACTTTCTGCAATCTTTTCACTTCTTTGATATTTGAACAAAACTTATGCAGCATCAATGCAACATCCTATGGGGAAAATTCTTCTTGTCATGGGAATAACAGACCCAACTCTACATTGTCATCTTTATAGACTAATTGTATCATTTCACAGAAAAATGTTTTCCTTTGAAATAGAAATAGACATTGTTAAAAGGATAAGCAGCGATTTGCTGATCCGAAACAATGAAAAAATCATCAAAATTTGTATTTTGGTATTTTTGTTACTGGCATAGATGTGTTAACATAACCTACAAGTGGTCGGCTTGAAATCCGTGTATTGAAGACAAGGCAGTACTTCTGATCTGATTCTGTAATTTCTATACATGCGTATCAAAATTCCAACTTGAGATAAAAAAGGCGTTTGCGTATGAATATCCCAGATTGATAAGCATAATATTGTGCACCATGACCTGTACAGTTTGACTTCAAACACAAATATCCCAGTGGGCAATCGACGCTGGAACGTCGAAAAGACGTCGAGAGTTTAGAAATTTGCACACTATTTATGTCGAAAATGCAAATCGATTTGACGTCGTTCTTAAAACGTCGATTCAATTTGCATTTTCGACGTAAATTTATAAAAAACGTCGACCTGTTTTCGACGTGCCAACGTCGTTTCGACGTCGCTCTAAACTACTATGCCCGCTGGGATTATTGATCTTTGTTCATTCTGTACTTGTGTAAACCACAATCAGCTGTTTAGTGTAGATTTTGAGTTGTCATCGCTGTATTGGAGATGGTATGACAAATTTCCTCAAATACTTCATTTTTTTACTATTTGGTGTTTTTGTTTCTACATAAAGTAGTTATATGGCATTGTACATAGTTATCTTTGATATATAAGCTTAAAAAATTGCATTTCCACATTTTTTTATTCTCACATATAATCACTGCTTAGCCCTCATGATTCCACATTTTCAGCTTACTTTTTAGAAGCAGAAAGTATCATACTTTATTTTTGTTTCAGAGAGCTTCAGCGTCTTGACAGTATCACACGTTCTCCAGTGTATGCCTTATTCTCTGAGACCCTCAGTGGCCTGCCTACCATAAGGGCCTTGCAGGTATTAAATGAAAGGGCACTGTAAATGGGCAAATGAGGGTAAATTTTCCAATATTACTCTTATCTCACCCCCCTCAAATTTCAA
The DNA here is from genome assembly GCA_023653785.1 of Ophioderma brevispina. NCBI lineage: Eukaryota > Metazoa > Echinodermata > Ophiuroidea > Amphilepidida > Ophiodermatidae > Ophioderma > Ophioderma brevispina. The sequence goes on from JAMKCH010007997.1 coordinate 12,641, forward strand.
AATTTAGCATAAAGCTTTTGCTACCAGTTGATCCCTCATTATATGCACCATTCTTTACTGGTGCTGTACCATGGAAAGAATTCAAACCTATCGAGACTGATATGTTACTAATTTATGATTTGTCAAACTTTCTGTTTAAAAGGTTCATATCCAAGTTAGGGCAGTGTTTCCCCAAGAGGGGTCGCAGGCCCTTAATAGGGTCGCGAACCTAACTTTGAAAAAAATTGGGTCACAGTGTTTAAGTTTAATAATTTGGAAAAGCAATCATGAAAAATACTAGTGCTCTACATCACATTGAAATTCTAACGAGACAGGGATTAACTTAGTTTACTGATGTCAATTATGAACACCCCGATCGATCAGCATTAGTGAATTGAACTCAATGTTTTCTTACAAGACAGTGTTTGGGGTCTCGGTCAAAAAAGTTGTGAACCCCTGGTTTCAGGTCAATGTGGTACTTTGAAGAGCTTTGATTAGGAAAGTTCAAAGGTCATATATTTGTGATGTTTTCATTCAAATACTGTAACATCTGATGCAGTAGTAAAACTTTTGTGTCCAACTTAATATCTTTGCAATGGTCAAATTTCAGAAAAGATCAAAATGTACAGAATATTAGTATATCTCTACCAAAAAAGAACTATTTAACTGAACAACTTATGTTAAAGTGACAGAAGGAGATTTTTTGAGGATCAGTTGTAGACCACCTACCGAGAACATTTGAAAGTTTATTGGACAAACAAGTGCAAAGAAAACTGCAAACCTTGTTTTGAACTTTGCCTGTGTATCGTAATTGGTCCCTATAGAAAACCATGCTTGAATTTCTTTCATGCACAACAGAAAATAGTAAATCATCATCTTATTACATAAAGATGGCATATTTGGCTTTATCCCCTTCAGATGTGAGCTAATACATTGGTAAGCATTCCAAATATGCAAAAAACAGGGTTTGAAAAAAATTGGGGGCACTTCTTTCAGGAAATGTCCTCATGTCCTTTAAGACACAATGAAAGGTATTTGGTTTTTACCAGATAGGCGAGGTGGTACCCAAAATGGGGACATTTTTTTTTTGGCCCCCACAACAATCTCATGGATGGCCTATATGATCATGCAGATGGATATATGGATGGATGTCTACACAAGGAGAAGAAAATGCATTCATCTACTCCACTTGGTATCTTAGATTACATTATGTATAGAAAAGAGATCAAGACAAAGACATGGACAGGAGAGAACTAGACATAACTTTAGGGATACAGGACTCAAATTTAGCACTAGCTCGACAACCATTTCTAGTTGTTAACATGTCTGGCAAGTAGTTAATGCTGGTGGGCAAGTGGTAAAGTCAGTGGTAGGACACAGCAACTAGCCAAAGTTAGCCTTGAGGGCAAGTTTTTGAAATACTTTTAAGCACAAAGCATGGGGATGTTGAGACCTTTTTTCATGTTTTGTTTTGAAGGACCTGAGTGAAGGGGATGTTTTTAAAATGTAAGGGGAAATTGGACCAAAGTAACTTGAAACTTATTGTAAGCCAGAACTATGTTAAATGCTTTCATGCAAGAAATGGGGGCATTTCCAGTTTCATAATGGTGAGTATTATTATGATGTATTAATTTCTATTGGATTTGTTTTTCTTTCAGTCAAGAAGGTCACTTTCATCGTAATATCCTGAAGAGAATAGAAATGAATAACACCACCACAATATACACCTTTGTAGGCTCAAGATGGTTGTGGTTTAGATTAGTAAGTATGCAGATAAGGGTTAAAGCAATTCTTAAACACTTGTAGAAATTCTTTCAATTTCATTGGTCCCTGCCCGTGTTAGATTCGCTGATATATTTCAGACACATGCATCTATTTACATTGCATATGTTTGTTGCATTTGTGGGTTCTTTGATTCTTTTGTTGGGTGACGGAAGTCTTGTGTATCATTTTTGACCCTTATAATGTTAGGTTAAATATTACTTTTTATTATATGTTTGTCAGGTCAGGTTTTCTTTGAGGGCCTTCTACTGGTATCCTGGTAACCAGTACTACCTGCCCCATCGTTCTACTTAAAATAATGCTGTCACCCATGAACTTTACAAATACACACTCAACTATTTAATACTATATGTGATGTGATCAAGCAAAATGAGTCGGAAGTCCCAAATATTGATTTTGAGATACAGCCAAACAATGGAGAATATGTCTTTTGTTTCCTATTGTTTTGGCCACCCTTCTTTGGAATTAATAGGTCAATTTCAATGGGGGTTTCAACAAAGTGTAACTTTATAAATGGTGCATACAGTTACATGAAAAAACAAAAAACAAATCTATCAACTGCAGTCTCATTTTGCTTGATCACATCACATATGTAAGCTGTCATGTAATGTAATAAAGACAAAATGAAAATATCAAGGTTTGTCTAAAGCTTCATCTGGATCAATTCCTAGTGATTTTGTTATCTCTATTATTTTGGACAGGATTTTATTGGTGCAGTAATACTGTTAATATCAAGCCTGGTAACCATGATATCTGCCGTTGTTGGTTCATTAGATGCTGGTCTAGTAGGTCTAGCTATCACCTATGCAATACAGGTAAGTGAAAGGCTGATGCAGAGATTTCCTGAGAAGGGTGTGCCTTCATTTTTCAAACAAATCATGTTTTTTGCATATACATAAAGTGTCCACATACTAATCACTGTGTGAAATAGCTAAGCTCAAATCAAACTCCTTCATATAGAAAATCACATTTTTTTATAAAATTTCAAACCCAGAATGTTTGTCATACACGTTATTCTATGGCACTGTTATACTGTGCATAAATGTTTACTGCATGAAAATGGAAAATCTGATTCATCTTTAACTTTGGAATTAAGCATTTTATGTTAACTATCTTTTAGTTCTAGATGACTATTTCTAATTATTACTCAAAATAATATATTTTGAAATCTTGAGTCAGCCTTTAAGCTGTTTGAAAGTCACTTTTATTATGACAAAACAAGAATTAAACAAAAAATATCAAACAAAGAGCAATACATTTTTGGACACCCGATGTGGATTATGTATCGGTAATGACATCCTGTGAAGCTTTAGAACTTTCATTGCCAGGAAACGATTATTTTCTCTAAAAGTTGTAGTTTACACACAGAGATATCTGGAGGTTTACCAAGGGATTCTTATGCAGATGGGCCAAAAGAGAGAGGGCTATACTCTGCAAGCCATGACCTTCAGAGGCCTGTATCAAGACATGACCAGAGAAGGAAACCTAAAAATCCAGGGCAGAGAGCACTCCTTAGGTTGAGAAAACACTTAATTCAGGCTTAAAATGGACTGATTGCATCATTGCAGCAAAAACCTAAAGCACATAAGCCACTGGCTGAAACACCAATGAACATGGCAAGATCTCAACTTGGGATTTTATTTGTATAGGAAGGGTCTATGCTTATCAGTAGTTAAAATTGTGGCGGCAATACTTAAAATAATTGTTCAAAAAATTAAATAAGGGCCAGGGTCAAACAGCTAATGTTATGTAATTCCAAAAAGTTAAGTTCCCTAGCGATATGAGGGGTTAAATTTGGAGCAGTGGTGGTTATTTAGCATTTCACATCACCGACATTCTAAAAACTGTTTTTGCTAACAAGGAAAGTGGTTTTAAACCTTCTATCCCAAGTTGTTGTTAAAGTTTAATCATAAAATTTGGAAACCGTTACCTGATGATTCAATGTAAAGGTGTGCCTGCCTTTTCTCCGTGGCAATGTAATAAGATCAAGTGTTCAAAGTTTCTTTCAACATCTTGTTAGAGTCTGTACAGAGTAGTACGGTCTTCATTCCGTTATCCATCGGATCGGTGAAAAACAAACTTATCTTCCATTGAAAGTGTTGTAAAAGTCAGGGGCTATCTGTGGAGAATTTAATTCCATATGCTACAAGGCAAAACTAGAGCAATTGAAGTGTTCTAGTGCCAGTAATCCATTATGTATTGGTGCAGAAAGCCTCATGAAGAGATCAATCATTTTTTGTTATAGTTAGCCAATCTGGAATGTGGGACTAGGGGGCACCAGTCTGAAATTTTAAGTTTTAGTTTTTTTAAAGGGGCTATTTCATGATTTCATGATCCACCATCCCATTTAGCCTTGTCCCTACTTACCCCCCCCCCCACAAAAAACGTTGAGATTTTTATATCATCTGGCTAATGTTAGAATAAATCTATGTGTTGTGTAACATTCTTACTTTAAATTTGTCGATCTGTAAGAAGTAAGGAAATAATCAAGTTTGTATTTTATGTCCATAAACGGACGAAATTACAGTGATGGTAGCATATGGGAACCGTGATAAATATCATTTGCTAATAACACCAAACTGCAAGATGGTATCAACGAAAATTTGGGAATAAGCTTTTCTCAACAATGATCTAGTGCACCATAAAAAAACGAAGGTGCTAGAATTAGGAGAATAAAAGATAGGATTGTTGTTTCCTATCTATATCGTGTCAGATGGATGGGCAGTCCAAATATTTTGAGAGTAGTGGATGCCGGCGGCAGCCGGATCCATACGATAAAAATATTGGAATGCCCTCCAAATTGACAACGATTTAGATAGGCAAAAACCAAACAATCCTATCTTTTATTCTCAGTCTTATTTAGTTTTGGTGTTTTAATCACCGAAAATAGTTTTTATTTCAAATAAATTAGTTTAAAAAAAACAAAATATTCCCCGCTGTAAAAAAAGAACCAACCCGTACTACCTGCCGTGCACTGCGTAACAACTTGTTACATGGCGCGTGTAAAACACTGCGCGGCGACGCCACTATCTAATATCGTCTCATCTAGCTAGGCAAACAACCAAGAGATGCGGGTTTGCTTACTAAACCCCCGCCCACTGAATACGAAAAAATTTAAAACGCACCTTTTAAGATAATCTGATTCCCTGAAGATATATACCTATGCTTTGTGACAGATGTTGGTCTTGCACGTTGTTTATGTACAAGCGATCAAATGCTTCCCAAATCAACTGCATCGTATCCTTGTCCGTAAACTCACCATCTTCAAAGCGTGTCAAAGACTACTGGACATGGACTCGTTCCCAACACGTCATGAGCTGCACAAGAGAAAATCAGTAGCTTCCCACCAATGCATGCTACCAATAGAGCACCGACCCATTTGTCAGGTATACTTGTCGGTATCTCGCGTTTTGGGGGTGACTTCATACGCCACTTTGCATTCGCTCTAGCGTTTGGATTGCACCGCCTTTGTTCACGTGCGTAAATGATGCAATTCCCCACCCCAACCCCGGTCAGAGCGTGCGTTTCTCGGGTGCAAAACTTATTAACACGGCGCAGTGACGTCCCCCCAAACTTGAGATCGAACAGAGTATCAGTCATGTGAATTCAGTGAGCAAAACATTCTTAAAATGTAAGTTTGTGATCAGTATGTTCATTAGCCGTTTGGCTTTCAATCCTCTAACGATAACATCAGTAACGTACAAAAACTTCCATTGGGAGCATTGCATTGTGGGACGCTACTTGATATCTTCTATTAGCTCGAACAAATGGTTATGATTAATCAGGCGAAAAGACCAATGTCTTATTGTCTTCTGTACCACTTTGCCTCATGAATTTACCCAAGTGCCCCAAAAAATCCTTCTCAATAATTGGAAAACTTCTATCAGTATCATATTGTAAATATGTGAGAATTTTTATTGACGACAAATCACTTTCATGCAAGCTATGTCATAGATGGCTGGGTTTTTTTGTGCTGTACATATGGTGTATTCAGCTTGTTTCTATGCAGTTTGACTTAATAGGTGTAGACCGTCATCAAACACAGCACGGGTTGCAGCCATGGAAAGGAGATGTAGGGAGGTAGGCTATTTCAGTAGCATACTGTTTGGTTAGTTGAAAGTTGAGAATTCACCAACCAAAGACGAGAAATTATGTCAGCAACAACATCATCTTCAAGTAGTTTAGTTGGATAAATCTGGACATTTTCCATATTGCCCTCAAGCTGGTCACATATCATGGGACTTTCAGTTATCAGATCAGATGAACTTATCGCTTGGAGAGACCTGGCCTGTTTTCTTGATCGTTAAGTGGAAGAGGAGAAGCAGGATAATATTTATTTTCTTTTTTGGCTTAATATAAAGGACATCTGGATCACTTTGAAGTGGTTTTATTAAACAAGTGGGGATGCTTCCAAATTACTGCCTGGAACCTTGAAATCTATATCCACTTGAAATTCTGACCGATCTAATTGCTTCTCTGCCACTGCGTGCTCAATGCAGAGTGACTCTATGTGTGTTCTCTTTTCCCATCTTCATCTATTGATGTTTCTCTTCGTCATCATCATTTCATTTGCCAAAAATACTCTAGTAATTTTAATTATGAGCCATTCACACTATTAGATTCTGGGATGTGACATTGAGAGGACATCTGTGACACATGTAACCTGCTGCTGCTGGAAACTGTGAGCTTATAACCGATATGCATTACTGCTCACGCATGGAATTGGAACCATTGGGAATGTTTTCATGAAAAAACTCAACATGTTGATGGCAAAAATGCGACAAACCTGCCGGCTTCATGCAAATTTTGGGCGTGTGAAAATACTTCTTGGCTTCTCAAACATGATTACCTGTTCATTATAGCAGTCAAGTGCGATTAAAGGTGGATAGTGACAAATTGTTTCAAAAATTGCAATTGATTTACAACTTTTTTTTAATGTCTCACGGTACAAAAATGTAGTTACACAGTGCCTGGAGAGGTGGCTGCTTGAGGTATCAAGTACGATGTTGGGTGTGGCTATGCAAATCAACTGCTTTTCTTGTGGCAACTTTGGAAGAGTTATGGCCTATCTTAACAGAAAGGAAGGCATTGTAAACATTGTAACAGTTGAACTGTGGGAGTGTTCTTCTCATTATGGCATTGTAGTTGTGTACTCTTTCATTTTCTCTTTGTGGTAAATGACGGACCCAGTGGTATCTTGGACCTTTAATCTCTTTACTGGTCTTTTGTTGATGTATATATCCATGCATGATTGAGCGACCCCATATGTATAGTAATAGAGATGTGCTAGTTTGTAACATAAGTGAGAATTGACTGATATATGCCAGCAGAAAAAGCACCAAAATCAAGCGGGAGTCCAAAATATTGAAAGCTAGGTCTACGCTTCAGTTGAATGAGAACGCGTTGTGTTAGATCTTTCAGAAATAGGACGGGGATTATGTCGATTTAGCGAACTCTCCTGATGAAGGATGGGATAGGTTCCTAAAGCTTTTTCTGCCGGTGGTGACAAGCATGCACCAATTAAAAAGATCAAAATTCAGCAACAACCTAGGGGATCACTGATGATTTAACCTTGATCTAAGAGCCAGGGTCTAAAGGCACGCGAAAAAGCCGAGAAGTCAAAATCAGTTGCTGACTGGGAGAAAGCTAAGCTTATCAGAAACAAAGTTAACAACCTGGAGAAACAAATTGAAAGCTAATGATCTGCATCAGCAGATCAATGAAAACAAAACCAGTCACTTAGGATGTGGCAAACTTTAAAACACTTTTGCCCGGTGGTAAAACCCAAAGTGATTTATACTGCCAGTTAAACTGGAAAAGGTATGGTGACAAAACAGAGGTGGCTGATGCCATGGAAGATGTTCTTTTCAACTGTTGGTGCAAATCTTGCCAGAAAAGTTTGATAATGTACCTAAGAAATGTCAGTCTCCATTAAATTCAAATGTGACAGTACTTCAACATTCAAATTATGTTTCTATAACTGCGGACCAGGTTTCAATCTCTTAACATCACTGACACCAGGAAGGCACAGGGTGGATGGGTGGTCGCAGTCGCCTATTAAAAGCAGGGGCAGGCCTCTTACCTCTCCACTGACTAAGTTGTTTCCATCGTTAGCTTGTAATGTGGAAATGTCCCCAGCAATGGAAAACGAGAGAGTCAAACCTCTTCATAAAGATGGCTCTCGACTGAGGTCAATAATTACCCGCCCAATATCAGTATCCAGTTTGATGAAGATTTTTGAAAGACTGGTCCAAATCAATTATATTCTCATTTTATGTGATAATAACTTATTGTCTACCAACCAAGTACTGGCTTTAGGCCCAAACATTCCACCCTTACTACATAAGTGATGTCACTGACTATATCTTGACAAACATAGATGCCGGTCACCTGTCGGTGGAATTTTATCGACCTCAAAAAGGCTTCGATACGGTCGCCATTCCATCTTAATTCAAAAGCTCACATCATTTGGAATTACAGGCCTAGAGATGGATGGTTCAAGTCTATTTGAGTAACAGGAAAACAGGGCTACAAAAATGCAATTCTGTCTAGTTTCGCTTTAGTTGAGTTTGGTGTTCCTCAGGGCTCACTTTATTAGGTCCCTCCTATTTACAATGTACATCAAGACCTTCCCTACAGTTGTATCTGGTAACACAAAATTAACTTATATGCTGATGATTACAGCAGTTTTTGACAACATGTAAGAGACAGTTCAAGAAATTAACACCATTCTCAATGCTGATCTTGCCAAAATTGCTTTAGGGATGCAGGAGAATAGATTGACCCTGAATGCTAAGAAGACCAAAGCCATCCTTTTCTGTGAGTACTCGTTAAGGTCCACAAAAACTCAACAACTTAAAATTAGTTTGAATGGTACTCAACTGGTGAGAATGTAAATCAGTGCAAGTATTTAGGCCTCGACTCTAGATTCAAAAGATGAGTGGAAATTCCAGTACATCAAATGTGCCGCACAATTTCTAAATACATTGGGTGTTTTACCTTTTTTTTTTCCGATTCGTGAAGGGTTGGCAGCAAAACTCTGAGAACCGTTACAGGCACTTGTAATCCTAGGATAAAAGCTACTGTGATGTTGTCTGGGGCAATGTGCAAAAAACCCGGCAAGACAGAGTAGAGCGGTCTCAAAATCGGGCAGGGGGAAGAGCTATTTCAAAGTCCATTTAGAACACCCCAGTCTTGTATCAGAGAAAAGCTGGCTGGAAAACCCCTAAATCATGCGTAGAAGAGACAACTATGCTTGCAGTATAAAGTGTATTGCAGTACTTTGTCCCTGAGAGTACATGGAATTTTCACGCAATAAAAAAAATAATCAGAAGATAGCACACGGGTGGTAGTACAATGGGAATATTGCACCAATGTTACCTAGAACGTGAAGCAGGGAGAGTCATTATTTTTCAGGGGGGCAAGGGACTTGGAACTCTCTTCACACAAAGTCCAAAAAACCCCTTGCCAAACAGCACCTCAAATTCAAAAAACCAGAATTAAATTTATTTAGGCATTAGCTTTCATTTGTTCTCTGGACTTGATAGTAGTAGTTAATTTGTGTATTCTGTTTTAGTGAATTATATGCAAAACATTTTGATAGGTGTGTGCAATTATCATGTTGTTGCAATTGCTTAAAGTAATTATACAATCTTATTCAATGGGTGGTTCCATTTTAATTGTATTTAACAATATGCCTTTTTAAATTTGAGGGTTAATATATTGCTCTTGTGAATGATGGGATTCATTTTAATTCATGATGTAAAATATTGCTTTGATAATGTAATTGAATTTGATATATTTGCCCAATTTTATTTTGCTAACTTATTAAATTATTTTAATGTTTAAATTAAAGTTACGATCTAGTCACAGTTTAGATATTCATTTATGTAAAGTATTGTAATTTTATTTTTTGGATGTTAGCCATATTGTATATAAGGTGGATAATTCTATATGATAGTCATTTTAGTATATAAGTTGTATAATTTTACTTATTTGTTATTTTTAATGTGAATTGGACCCTGATGGGGCTCATGGAAGAACAGAGGTCTACCTGTATTGACCACCGATGAGAACCCAGGTAAAAGAAGAAATAAACAAACAAACAAAACAAACAAAATCTTGTGCCACCATGTCAGTGGTCGCATTTGGTCCACTTCTTATTTTCTATCATCTTTCTGTGTTAAAACTTCTAGACTTTTTCTGTAAAAATCTTCCCTTGCCCCCTATTTGGTTTCTTATCCACCTGTCGTATGTCTTCTACAGATTGCTTGTGGGTTTGTGGCTTGTGGTTATTAGCAGTTCGCATCACCGACAGATGTTTTACCTAAAAAGGAAAAAGGAGTTACACGTCTAATCCCATTCTTGGTTAAAGTTGAATCATAGATTGGAACCTACCGATGATTACAATGTAAGGTGTGTGCTTCTTGCTTCTTTAGTCCGCAGGCTAGTCTTTTCTCCAGTGGCGATATTAATAAGATCAAGTGTAAAAGACCACTTTCTTCTTTTACGTATCCTATTGTATTTCTGCTTCAGAGCTAGGTCTCTTTCCCTTATCCTAGATCTGGAACAACAAACTTTTCTTCCCATGAAGTGTTGTTAAACCTCAGGGGCTGTCTGTGGAGAAATTTCACAGATGATACAGAGGAAAATTGCATAATGAAGTAATTGAAATTATCTAGCTGCACAAGATACAGGGGAGTGCCTCCTCAGTAATCCCTTATGTATTGCGCAGAAAAGCCTCATGCAAGAGATCAGTCATTTTAGTAGGATAGCATTAACTACATCAAATGACTGCAGTAGTTATGGCACAGAGGTACCAGAAGGTGGGACTCGTGGAGTCACACTAAATTTTAAGATAAGAGGTTCACCTGAGAAAAGAAACACCTATACTTTGTGAAGAATGTTGGATCTGCTTTACGTGTTGTATGTTACAAGGACAATAAATGCTTCCCAATCACTGCACGTAATCCTGTCTTACTTAAACTCACCAGTCTTCAAAGCTGTCAAAGAATACTCTGGACATGGACTCGTTCCAAAATGTCATGAGCTCTCCCACAGGCGGGTTTGTAATTGTAAGTAATCAGGAAAAAGATCAAATATTTGTGTGCTGGCCATGTTAACTGACTTCTGCTTTCACAAGGATGTCTTTTGCACCACTTTGCCTCATAAATTTCCCAAGTGCCCCGGTATATCCTTTTCAATATGAAAACTTCCTATCAGTATCATATTGTCAAATATGTGAGAATTTTTATTTGACGACAAATCACTTTCATGCAAGCTATGTCAAAGATGGCCTGGTCTGCTGTACATATGGCATATTTCAGCTTTGTTTCATATGCAGTTTGACTTAAATAGTTCAGACCAGTCATCACAACACCAGCATCGGGTGCAGCTGGAAAGGAATGATAGGGAGGTACGCTACATGTATTTCAGTAGCATACTGTTTGGTAGTTGAAATTTGAAGAATGTCAACCAACCAACCAGGAAAATTATGTCAGCAACATTATCTTTAAGTAAACTACTTAAAGTTGGAAGTTGGAAACATCTTGTACATTTTCCATATTGTCCTTTTGTCCTCAAGCTAGTCCATATATGGGACTTTCATTTCATCAGATGCAGATGAACTTATGCTCTAGAGACGCAGACCTTTCTGTGATCGTTAAGTGAAAGATAGCTGGAATAAATACACGTTCTGTTTTTGATTTATTCGAGGACCTCCTGGACCATTTGAATTTAAGTCAGTGAGATACTCCAATTTTACACGTCTTGAACCTTGAATCTCAATCGACTCCTTTCACTGCTGTGCTCAATGCCAAGTGACCTTAAATCATCACCTTCCTCATCTGTTGGATGAACCAATGTTGGTCTCATGTTTTTTTTTTTCTTTCCTTCAGCTTCACCTCCCCCTTGTTTCTTCTCATGGTTTAACTCTTGTCATTTATGAACATCCGTCATTGCTATTAGATTCTGATTGAGATTGACATCTGTACAGGATGCCGTCCTGCTGCTACTGCCAGTACTGGAACAGTCATGCTTATATGCATTACTGTCATGCCATGGAATGTGGAACCATTGGCCTGTTTCCTGTGCCAGTCATCATTGGTCCACTGTAAAAAGGAAAAAATGCCTTGCTTCAAATTGGGGTACCTTCTGCCGGTCTCCAACATGATTGTAATTAACCTTTTCACACATACCAGTCAAGTGGTATGAACGGTGGTATAACCAGCACCTTGGTTTAAACAATTGAAATTGGTTAGGCGAGATATCGCTACTGAGACAAACTATCGATCGCGTGTTCCCGTTCGAAATTTTCGAAAATACTGTGGATGCACGCCGAAAATCGTCGTTCTCGCTTTTTCAGTCAAGCCAGATAACCATAGGGGGAATGACTGATTTACCAATAAGATTATCGTTTCATTCGTATATTACAACGCTTGGTTGCATGATTGATGACAACGATCCACTAGGAATTTGGCGCGTGCCTTAATAGTTCACCGGCAGGTTAAGCTAGAGTCGATAATGTTTCAATGGGTTCTACGTCTACTAGCGAAACATCGAGGCAAATTGCAGCTGTTTATTATTGTTTTGTCATTATCCGCTTTGAATAGCGGCGTACGTAATTTATTATCGATATAGCCGGGTATTTAGATTTCAAGAGGGATTTTTCTGCGTCGTCGTGTTGGGTCAGAAAGAAGAAATGGTAATGCTAGGAATGTGGACCAATTGATGAAAATTTATAACGACTATTTACAAAATGAGAAGATGTAATTGTATATGCCATTGAATAGTGTGAACTTGAAAAGCTTTGATTCCTTGGGACGTCGGAGGAACGCTTCCCTCTCTCCCCGGTATTTTTTTACGAAATAATGAATCGGATTTCCCCCCTGCAAGGCCGCTTTTTGCGGAAAGAAAGGAAAAGCAGTGCCAACACTGTTCCTTCCCCTCTCCCTCTCTTCCTTTTTTTTTTTGTGTGTTCCCTCTTAGAATGGATTTTTTTACTAACTAGTATGTGTCTTCAACCGTTAAATTTAAATAGCAATCCAAATCCAATTTAGTTATTTACTTCATGTGCGTGCTTGCCCCTATACTATTTCTTTTATTTAAGTATTGTGAAATGGAGGACAAATAATGCTTCAAGTCATAATAAATACTATAAAATCAAAGAAAATGATTTTTTATGCTTAATGCTTTGCACCTATACTTGTTCATTTACAACTTTTTCCAGTGGTTGCAAGATTAATTAATTCAGTATAGTATATTAAAATAAAGTGGAGTTGCTTCTTTTTGTTTTAACTTCTTATCGGATGTCGGGGCTATTTCTTGAAAAGCTCCTGGGCATATAATGTATAGTATTCTTAACAAGCTGTGAAAATGTAAGCAATTCATTGACTGATGCCCGCGTATATTAGTTAATTGAACACGGTAGTACGCGACGAGTTATTTGATAGTTATTTTGAGGTTGAAGCGCTCGCGTCATACCGCGTTTTGCTACGTTTGCGAGGCGCCTGGCAACGTTGCGTCTCGTGCGTATGATCGTTGCGTATGATCGTTGCATTGTTCGATTGTTGTCACTGGGGTGGGTGGCAGTCCTTTCTGTTGTATTTAAGCCGGGTATAAAAGCATCGCGATAATTGTGTTAAGATGACCTCAAAAGTTAAAGTGTTTAAGAATGAGAATAACAATATAAGGTATGATTTTGGGAACCGGTCCTCTGCTTTCGACGAATTGAACCCGGGCGACACCATTATTTTGCGTGGAAGAAATCGGCCTCCGGCCTCGTTATTCCACCGAATCTTAAAAAGGGTTCGCTATTCCGGAATCTAAAAAGGGTTCGCTATTTCCCGAATCTAAAAAAGGGTTTCGCAATTCCGAATCTCGAGTCATTATTCCGAATATTGAAAAGGAGTGCGGTATTCCGAAACCAAATTCGATGCATAATGAATTTATGGATGTTTTGGAGTCGATAATTCCAAGAAAATAAGCAGCACCACCATTTTTTATGGTGTATTTTTTGTATTTTCACATTTTGGGGAAAAGTTCAGGTTCTCTGTTTTGCTGGTGATGACACCAATCAAAAAAGTGGGCACATTTTTTATGCATGTGGTTATATAGGATTTTTTGTATAGGCCGCTACATAACATCAAATCATGGCCGCTATTTTCCATTTTTTCATTTAGTACTTGCAAAACAGACAAGTTGGAAAAACAATGTTATTAGGAAACAAAGAATTGAAAGTAATTGTCCAAAATGACTTCAAGATTTGTCATTTATGTTCATTGCTCAATGTGAAAAACAAATTCGGGCATAGCGAACCTTCTTGAATGCGGAATAACGCACACGGTTTATTTGGTTCGGAATACCGACCTTTTTGAATAACGAACGTTTTGAGGATTAGGAATTGCGCATTTCTTTACATTCGAATAGCGAACCCTTTTTAAATTCGGGAAATAGCGAACCCCTTTTAAGATTAGGAATAGGTCGGAATCCGAACCTTTTTAAGGATTTTGGAAAAAAAGCGAATTGCTAAAAAACGAGTGTTCGGAAAAAACGAACCTTTGGAAAAAAACGAACCTTCGGAATAACGAACATTCGGGAATAAGACCCACTTCGACTATAATTAGGATATTTCCACCGTGGCTCAGTTCAAGGAATTCGTTGCATATCTTCACTTAAAACTGCTATGTTTAGAATATTTTTAAAAGTTTTTTGAAAAGAGCTACAAATAACTCTGTCTTTAATTGTTAACGGGACACTGAAATCATCAAAATATTTAAATCTTTTCACCAATTCTTCGTCGACTTATTTTAATAGATTTTATTAAAGCCAACATCGGTACTACGCGCTAGGTACACCAAGGAAATACGAGGTGCATTTATTAGAATATCTAGTTTCATTCGTATTTTCTTATGTTAGAAAATTAACGGAACTGACAGTAAATTTTACAGAAATTTGTCTCCTATTTTGGAAAAAAAAAAAAATGTGTATTGTACAGAATTTGCCGTACGGAACAAAAAAAAAAAAGTCCGGTAATTTTGCTGCCGGAAATTTTGAAATATCTCCGTAAATCAACCATTTGTTATGTTTTTAATTTTATTGTTCTCTAAACAATTGTCCCGTAATTACGGGAAAATCTGTTTTCTTAATTTACGGAAATTTCTTAGGACATCGTAATACAACGCATGCACAATTGAAGCGTCTTAATTTTTGGTAAAACACTGAAAATGTGAAAGGAATTTTTAGAAATAGTACTGGTAAGAGAAGTGAATGAATATTATCTCTTGTTTATTCACTACGACGTTCGAATTGTTTTAAGATTGCTGTCACCTAGTAACCAATTTTTCGCAATTTCTGGCAATTGTCTAATATGAAATTGTTAGCTGGAAGCACCGTACTCTCTGGACAGACTCCAGGAAATCATGACAATTATTTAGCAGAATATCTAATTGACATCCGTAACAATAGTGGTTGAATATTTTTTTTTCGGTGCACCAATGGTTCTTCCATACATGCAGAAAGTCTTTTTAATAATAAAACTGAATATGGCCAGTTGTACGTCAAGTATCAACATTTTTTTACGGCCAGTGTGTGTCTTGTAGAAATCCAAGGTGAAAGGTCTCTGAACTTGCGGTGGCGCCGATAATGAAATGTTTTATACCACCTTGAATAATGGTTTGATTTACCCTTTCAGTTAGTCCCTGTCTTGCCATCAAGTTGCACGCAGGATAACCCCGGAGGTCGGGCGGAGATTGCACTGCATACGAGCCATAATTTTTAGTTTTTAATTTTTGTAGACAATTTGTAAACATAAATGTTGCTGTACTCTTTCTACACTTCAGCTTTGGGTCTTAAGAATTCTGTCATGATTCCTGAATCTTTGGGAAAATTTGGTATGGATGGAAATCCTTCAGTAACGTAGATTCCAAATACATCAAAATAAGTTAAAAAAATTGGTCCACATTTGTTGAGTATTTGCCCTTTTAATTTCCACCCAATAGCTTACTCGAAAACGATTCCGACAAATCCACAACGCAGGCAAATGGTGACGTAAAATTGATGACCATCCATAATTGACGTCGTTGTGACCATCAAATCGCAGTGTTGGCCCACTTATATAATTAAAACAATCAAATACAACACAAATAAAAACAAATATGGCATTCTGTAACGTTTTTTTCCTATTGTTATTATTACTTACTTTTCATTATCCAACTCAATATTAAACAGTGTCAGCAATAACAATTCGAGTCACCACGATGTTTTGGTCACACGTTTGACGGCACGAGGAGAGCAAAATGTGCTCTTTGATTGGCGAAAAATCCGCCCGTTTTCTCCTTCTTCGTATTTCAAAAAGCAAAAATTACAATGCCTCTAGTTTGTTAATTTTACATCATTTTGTATTATTTTTTTTTCGGGAATGTGATGTATTTACATATCTTGTTTGAATGTAGTCAAACTGAGCTTGAACAACAAACTTGACATATTTCCTTTAATGATGATCCAATCCCCATGGATTTTACGCCATGGCGGGGGGCCTGGCGGGGTGGCAAATGGGGAGTGAGGGGGAAATTAGATAAACTTGTAATGGAGTGGTACGTGTATATTTTTTTTCATCAAAACATTACATGGACCTTGGAGAACAACTCGTCGGCCATCGTCTTAACAAGCAGCTCGGTGCAGTGATCCATTTTAGTTATTCCTGAGATGAATAACCTTATCTTGCCCTAGCACTGTTGCACTCTGCTTATTTCGATCACACATGTTGTAGTAAATAGATTACTACACAGAGTTACTTGATATTGCCCATTCTGCATGTGTTCGAATACTTCGTATATTGTTATTTGTGTGATGTCTGTGTTGCGTTGTTTAACTTGATTTTGGGGGGTAACTTGAATGGTAATGGTTGACTAATATTTGTGGAACTATATTGATGTGTCCTCGGGGGGAGGCTTATTTCAAAAACTTCCGACCCAGGACACATTATTTGCCTGAGAGGGTACTGCATTATCTTTTATTATTGTTGCCATTTGTTTTTTGCTTGTCCTGTCTTGCAGGCTGTGACCTGTCAGAGTATATATGTTTATGATTGTCTTTCTTTGCACGTATGATAAGACTTATTATAATTACACTGACATGATTTAAGGGGTACCATTATTCGAGATTTACTAAGCATGTTTGTATTATTTCATATGGTAATAAAACGAAAATGACCCTGAAAATAAAACGTATAAAAGTAAGAAAATAAGTAACACATGTAAGCAAAGAGGACATTACTAAGTGAATTTAAGATAGATAAGACTTCCATTGTACAAAGGTTTCTGATTTTTTCCCGACTCAAGTGACGCGGCGGCATGACATTATATTTTTAGATTTAACCATTTAACTGCTGAATGCTGTCTTAATGAGTGCCAACAAATTAAAACTCCATGTGGTTTGCATGCAAAATATGGATAGGGTATACAAAGATAATGAACTTTGTGATTTGCTGGGTTTGTTTGTTTGCTGATTGCTCCATTGTGGCTATTAGCACAAATTTTAAGGGGGTTATATTTTAGTTGACTTATTCACACCAGACGGTCCTTAAAAAAGGGCTGCAACAGCAAGCCTGATGTCATTTTTTCCAGGGAAAGGTCATTTTAAGAGCCCCCTACTCACAGATGCAGTTCATAGGTATTTTAGTGCCTCCGTTTTCATGTTATGAGCCTTTAAAGTTATTTTTACTTCAACCTGTTCATGTCATTCTTAAAGAGACACTGCCCACATTGAAAAATAGTGCGCACTCAAGATTTTCAAAAAATGAATTTTGTGCATGGTTGTAAGGCTTTTATATACAAAAGCCTGCTCACCCGAAATGATTAAGACCAAATCAGCTTCCTTAGGGAAACAGAACGATTTTATATTTAACTCGCCGGCGACCCGTTAAAATTCCGCAGACGACGAAAAAATGGTGTTAACACAAGAACACCGCACGCGTAGCCAATGTTGATCGTCTATTGTGTGGTTTACGTATCAGTGAGTAACCGAGTCAAAAATATTCATGTTTATTACAATTTGTGATTCAATAGTTTAATGGAAAAACGTTAAAAAGTGGCCTCCTCCATCAAATTACCTGGATGTCTTTATAATCATATCAACTCCCTTCTCTGTTTTGGGGTATGTTATTTTTATGTGTAAAAGTAATCTCGGTTCTTCAAGGCCTAGACATCATTTGATGCATATTGAAGAAATGGCCAATTTTTAAAAAAATCCAAATGGCCTAAGTTGCTATGATAGTTCCTTAAATGGGGGAGGGTCTTTCAATTTATCGATGAACAACTTGACTATTAATTAAAGGCCATTGTAAGGCCGAGGATACAGGAGGGGGCGGAGGGGGCGCGCTTCCCCTGTAATTCTGCAAATTCTTTGCTAAATCAGCCATTTTGAGCTATTTTG